>JAANDH010001769.1:0-25145 GCA_011799765.1 Nymphaea thermarum | reverse complement strand
TTACTTTTTAATAATATTTTTATGTAATTGAATGCTTAATACCTATGTTTGTGTTTGAGTAGGGCTCAAGGGGTGAAAGTTATGAATTTGATCCAAATCAAAGCTAGTTGAAAATATAGAAGAATATGCTCTTGACTTCTAAAACATGTTTTTATTTGGGTCTGAATTTTCGTTTAAAGTTATTTAAATTTAATAGAATTAGAATTAGTTTTTCAATAAAAAAAAGTAAAATTTTTAGAACTATTTTGAAAGGATGAGTTTTTAATAACAGGCGTTTTGAAAATCGGACTTTTTATTGGAATTTTTATGAGAATTTTTGATCTGGCAGAAATGCTACCTTGTTTTGGTGAAAGGGAGCCCGACTGCCCGACCAGTGGCTCTCTCCCCCGCTCTCTCTCTTTGGTCTTCTTGGTGAAGTTTGGAGGAGGACGCAGCTGCCGGCATCTCCTAGGGGACACCCATTGAGGACGCCTTCACCCCTCGTGATCCTCTCCTTTCATTTCCTTATTCTCTTAAACCTGCAAGATCATCAATGGTGGATTCTAGGCGTCGACAACTGCTTTCAATCTGAGATTCAAGTTGACCACACCCAATCTAGGTAGTTTTTGCTTTTTTCTGTAGTTTAGGTTCTAGATTAGATAGCTTCCACTATTTTCGTCCACCTAGTATAGGAATTCCAAATTTTGTAGTGTGTTCATCTATATTTTGGGTAGCTTTGTGCTAAAACCATGTTTCCTTATCCAAAATCATGTGTGCATTGGTCGATTTAGGTGTTTCCTTTCTATGTTTCAGCAAGATTAGTATATTAGAGTATGTTGTTGGGTGTTCTTGCATATTCTCATCATGTGGCTGTAGGTTTTGTTATTTTTCCAGCGGGTACATCTCGTTCTCTAGCTACTTTTCTGTTTTCCCTTGCTGTACCTGCATAGGACGATGCATCTTGGTAGGTTTTGGTTGTGTTTGTTAGACATTTGTAGGTTAATGAGCTGCTGGTGACGTCCAGCAGTTTTTATTTTCTTTCCACTTTTTTCTTGTAATTGCTCATGCATTCACTTGTAGAAAATTAGGGCTTTCGTGGGAGTGGGATTCAGTGTTAACACGCGATCTGCTTGCCATGACTTGGCCACATCCAGCCCTTAGTTTCATCTTTGATTCCTCTAACTGCAATTAGCGTTAGCTCTTACTTGCTGTAGATGTGCATTTTTTTTTTGTTAGTTTTAAGATGCACTTGGCTGTCGTTGATTAAATGCTTAGTGATTATTAGCTAGAATTTGGGGCTTTCATAATTTTCAGCAGATTGCAGTCAAAATCTATAGGCTGGTGCATGTTGGTCATGCACAACAGCTTTTCTTGTGGAGATCGAGCACAATGTTGTATTCCGTAGTTATGTTTTATGATTATCCTACTATAGATTAGTATTAAGTATGTATTCTAGTTGGCTCATTATGCTTTACGATTGATTTCAGGTTGTGGACTGCCTAGGAACATAGTGCATTTTTTTTATTCTTGGCTATCAAGTTCCTCTCCATCTTGTTTTGTCACACTCTATAGCAGCATGTTAGTCTAACTTTTCCACTTGTTTACTTAGGGACTTGTTCTTACATAATTTATGCTAGTATCATCAAATGTAATTTAATAGATGGATGGCTAGGATTATCGTGTCAGGTGTACTTACACGTAGTGCTTTAAGCTTGTGTCTACTTCTAGTAGATTACTTTGCGTTTTCATGTCCTTTTTTTGGTTCAGTTGCGTAAGTTTTCTTTGAGCAGTTGTTCATCAAACTTGTCAAATTTGGTTTAAGACAGCTGTAGTTTACCTAGTTTAGAGTAGTTGGCAAAGTGTAGAACCACCAACTAGCATTTTTAGGTCTATTATTTCTTGTTTCAAAAGGTTTCAAAAATTAGTTGTTAATTTTTAATTATAACTAATTTAATAGTTCAAACTACCTTTACTGTTTTCAGATTTGAAGATAGCATTTAAGTGATTTATCTTTGTCCATCTTCTTCCATTACATCTTCTTTGTCTATCTCCATCAACTTATCTGTTATCTCCCTCTTTTATCTACTTCATTCCTTTCTCTCTTCTGCTTCTACAATCTTCTTTTACTTACCTCTAGAGAGAGACTTCATCTCCACTCCCTCTCCCTCTCCACTAGTCCCGACCGCGTCTTGCCACTTCTGCTCCCCTTCCTTCTTCTGTATACTTTATACAAATATACCAATATTTGTTTGATAGTGGTGTTATTTTTGGCTAGTCGCTCTCCTTTTATCTCCTCTTATCTCTCTCCATTTACTTTTACTTCCCTCTGAAGAAAGGCTACATCTATTCCATTCCTTCTCTCATTTCCTCTCCTTCACTTCCCTTTATTACACTCATCAAGCAAGATATCATTTGCTCCTTCCTCTCCGCTATTTTCATCTACTAAATTTTGATATACCATTTCACTCACTTCCACTCTTCTTTTTTCTTCTTTATCACTGGCATTTTCTCCTTGCTGTCATCTTACCAATTCCGTTCCTTTTGACCCACTTCTCTCCTTTTTTCCTCTCACGGACTTCTACCCGATCTCCTTTGCTCACGGCTTTTGTTTTTGGACATTAATATTATCATCGTCATACTCCTCCTACTACCAACGGTGTTTGATTGAACCAACTTTGAATTGACTTATATGTCTTTTTACCATACCACGTTCACATGGGATGTTGGCATTATCAAAATGCAATTGGAGGTCAAACACCCGAATTAAGTCAATGATAAATTCAAATGTTAAGTGAGTGACAAAATCAATTGAAATTTATGTCATATAACCAAATGTAATTCAAAATAGCACGCTACCTCATTTCTTTGTTCACGTCGTCCCAATCCAACAATAAATAGACACCATGTCTCCTATTATGAACAACTTCAAACGAAAAGCTAATCGTAAAATCAATTGAAAACTGCACCACATAGGTAGAAGTTAAATCCAAGTTTCTCATTATTGAGATCACACAAAAACTGAACAACAAATCACATGCATCACTTTTCACACAAAAGAAATCAAACGACAAGTGTTGTATTCATAAACTCAATCACTTGACAACTAAACACTATGTTGCTAATTCTGACCTATTTTAAACGAAATAAACTTGTTAAACAATTAAATGTTAGTGCATAATATCAAAACCTTATAGCAACGAACTAGATGTTTTTGTACAACAAAGAAATTGTACAACTATGTTTTTATGATGCACCTTGAAAATTGAAAGGCATAAAAGGCATGTAAAAAAAAATAGCAGACTTACAGAAAGATGGTAGATTGAATAGCAAGTTCTTCAACGATTGGTTTTCTCTCATATCCACAGCAAAAACACACAATTATGGTGCAACAACAAAATTGTACCACAACTACTTAAATAGTATCATGCAACTAGGAAGATCATACAACGCCTATTGTGCACTCCGATGATTGGTTTTGATCCTCATGTTTACAATAAGATCACACAACTATAGTACAACAACAAAATTTTACAACTAGCTACTATCATGCAAAAACAAAATTGTTCAACACCAATGGTGTTAGCATAATTGAAAGCAAAATACTATTATGCAGCAACAAAACTGTACAACAAATATGGTTTTATAATATGCCAAGAAATAAAACGGAGAACATTAAACAATATCCGAAGACATATATATTGTATAAAGAAAAATTGTGGCATACTTGCACAAAACGGGGTAGCTGGAGATATATTATAGTAAGTTCCTGGAGATATATTCCAGTAAGTTCTCTGGAAATCGGGTTTTGCACTTCAATGGTTCACAGAAAGGAGCCCTAGTACTTGATCAAACAGTGGTGACAAGAACTAGTAGGATTCTTCTCTACATCAAGGACGGTGGCAAGATTCTGTAAGATTCTCTAGTGGCAGTAACAATAGCTCTGGTGGAGGTGACAACGATTGAGTACCAAAGAGCTGGTTTGTTTGGAATCTGACAGAGGTGCTCTTCTCAACGAAAAGAGTCACAATCTCTATGGAACCAAGGGTCTTCCCCCACAATAATGGCCTTTGTTGTCATTTCTGTGCACTGATGGGCATGATTGTCATTTATGTCTAATGCAGGGGATTGATGGGCATGATTGTCATTTCTGTCTAATGTCATTTTGGACCGATACATATGCAACAACCTAGTTGAGTTCACTTGTCGAGACTTCAACTTTAGTTGACCAAGCTTGCCACTGGTTCCTTCAACATGGCAGTCATCAGACACCACTTTTTGTGCGCGGTGGTGGTGCATATAACTTGCTTCACCTCTTTATCTTGACTCATATAAGTAAGTTGAGAGAGGGGTAGTGAGTGTGAGTAAGGTCCGACACATCTATTTAATTTTTCATCATTAATTAATCCAAAATTCCCTAGAACACAATACATTCCTGCCCCTCTACTCTTTTCTTTTTAAATATTTTCAATAATGCCAATTTTGCCATATTTTTAAGTTTGCCATATTTTCTTTGCATAATGATACATATATTTTCCAACTTTACCCATTGTAAATAGGTTATTTTTTGCCTCTACATATATTTTTTATGTACTTTCTTTAGGGAAATTGCTTTCGGCATAAAAACTCCAAGGACATATATCTTGATGCCTTTAAGGTTTTGGCGTACTTTTGGATTTGGGTAGACCTGTTATACACATTTCAACTCAAGCGTCACAAATGCTAACATTTGCAATCCAATGAGTAATACATTAAAACATGACCATAGAGTTGGATATAAATTGCCTTTCCACCCAATTACATTTACGCCCCTTGAAGCAGCTCTTACATATAATATTTACTTTCTCATGATATGCATTTTATAAGCCTAATTGCTTAAGGCTCATCAAGCATATGTTTTTGTTCTTAGGTACCCGTACAGCTACATGAAATTTTGCTTTTGCCCTTGTTTTACAGCTGAACATCAAAATTTTCACTTGGAAAAATTGTCGGATATTTTAAGGAGGGGGAGTGATACAACTAGAGATGTACAAGAAGTGGAGCCAACTCTATTAAGATTCAAACGTGCCCAATTAAACTCGAGCCGTTTATTCAAGCTGAACTTGTTTAATAAACAAGTCCAACTTGAGCTTGAGTTAATAGTCGAGTTATAAGGTTCGAGTTATATGAGGTTGACTCGTTTAAACTTGACTCATATCGTGTCTTTTTTTTTTTTTTGTTAATTTTTAGGGACATGTCTGTAATTTTTGATGAATTTTAAGCCAGATTTATAGTTTTCGTTTTCATTTAAGAAAAAAAATCTATGAATTAACCTACACAACTTAAATGCGTCGAGCTCAAGCCTGCCTCCAAAAAGCTCGAGTTGAGCTATGTGACTTTGAGCTCGGCTCAGTTATTGTACATTCCAAGATACAATACAAGTGGCGCCATGGAACCTCCTAGAAGGAGGCAATGTGTTGTGCCGCCTCACATATAGTTGTTCCGGGTCCCATAGTGTTGTCGTCCGAATATTTTCATTTCTTTTGCTTCTCTTATTTATTTATGAATGGTCGCCAACGAAGTTAAAATAAAAATCTGAACCATTTTGGCCAGAGCTAGGGGCTAGCGTACAAGTTGTGGTCATCAGAGCTCGTGAAACGTCCGAATGGGATTGGGATAAGCAGCAGTAACGTGGCAACTTCCAAGCCCTATATACGGACATGGGGAAAATGAGGTCCCGCCTTAAACACCAAAAAAGAGGGAAAAAGACATCGGGAGATGAGAGAGGAAGATATTCTCGTTTGTGGTTTACATTATAATCTTAATTTCATTTACGTGCTTGTTCTTCATATGAGCTCCCTTTTATTGAAAACCGTCAAGAAAATAATGAGGTTCATGCTTAAATTATTCTAAAGCACAGGGGATCTTACTGAATATTTACTGGATAGATAAGAATTAAGGATTGTGCCTACTCTGGATCACCTCCAAATTGCCTTTCATGTTTACAGTAACATCACACCAATTTCAAAGGGTGGGCAGTTTATTGTCTTTGTTGATTGCTCAATGGAAATACTATTTGGCATGTTGCAGCTTTGGTGAATAAATCATGTTTCACGCAGTTCTCGGACATTTGTCTAATTGATGAGAGAGCCAAGTGTGGCTTCCAAAGTGATAAAGCATATTCTTTTTTTTTAAATAATAATATTATTTACGGGATTAATTAATTCACATATCTACGGGATTAATTAATTCACATATCTACATTAGACTTCTGTTTAGTTGGTATTGTTTTATAGATAGATTATACTAATTAAGGTCTCATGTAGTTGCTACAAGTACTACCTAATACTCATTTTTTGTCATCGAAGCAAAAACCAAGATTTTAAAGGTTTAGACCTCGTTTTATTACATCCCCTAAACACATAAAGAGGGTTTTCAAAACTCATTAAAAAAAAAGTTTTCACAGGTTTCCATAATTTTTTTTTGGTCACAACCTAAAAGTCTTATCACTAAAAGGCAGCCATCAGCAAAGTTAACAATGCGACCACGATCTATGGTGTCTTTTAGTAGCAATTTATGTTATTAGTTTTAATTTTTAACCATCCCATAAACATCCGGCATACTGCAGCAAACAGTACTCCTCGAACAATAATCCGACCGACGGGAATTTCGCATCAAGACTGAGGATGTCTGCCGATGCTATAGAGAGTGAAGAGCAGCTAGCTTGGCTCCTCCCTTCGTCCACATCCACATAAGAGGTCTCGCCTGCGTCTATCAAACGGACCAAACGTCGGCTACTGCTGTGCTAGCTTTAAATTTGCGCGCTGTTCTCTGTCCGTCAAAAGCCCTTCCTTTCCTTTATCTCTCGCCTGGTTAAGCCCGCTTTCAAAAACGCCACGTCGGCCTCAGCCTCCATGTTTTTGCTCCTTTTCCCGTCGACAGCGTCCCATTGTAATCGGCAAACATTCGACTGCCTGCCGCTGTTGGTTGATATTGATTACCTACTCTTTGATTAGAATTAATAACCAGTTCAAGCCAAGGCACGCACAGGCGAGGAGAGGACGCAAGCGCAACGATGGCTGTCCTCCGCCAGTTTATTCAGTGGCTTCATCTTAGAGACAGATTCTCCCATGGGGGCTGCAACCCGTCCATGCCTCTCACTTCTGAAACTCCTCCATCCGCGACCGGCTTCCCATCCTTGGTGCAGAGACAAGGCAAGGCCCCTTTTTGCGTCGATTCCTGTAGCGCAAGGGGCTTCAAGAAGGTTAGGGCTGCTGCCGTCGCCTCTTCTCGTGCTCGGAGGGCCTCTTCTGTTCGAGTGAGGTGCTCGGATGAGAGAACAACGCCTCCTCCGCCTCCGGAGCTTCCCGAATCGAACGGGCTCGTGCAGCTGCCCCTGTTCCCCCTGCCGCTCGTGCTCTTTCCAGGAGCCATCCTGCCGCTCCAAATTTTCGAGTTCCGGTACAGGATCATGATGCACACTCTCTTACAGACCGACCTGCGGTTCGGCGTCATCTACACGGACAACGTCTCTGGCACCTTCAATGTTGGGTGCGTGGGCGAGGTCGTGAAGCACGAGCGTCTCGTCGACGATCGGTTCTTCCTTATATGCAAGGGGCAAGAGCGGTTTCGCATCGTCAACGTCGTCAGAACTAAGCCCTACCTGGTGGCGGAGGTACAGTGGTTGGAGGACCGTCCCCTGGACGATCCGCAGGAAGACTTGGACGCCCTTGCCGTCGAGGTTGAGAATTACATGAAGGATGTCATCAGGCTTTCCAATAGGTTGAACGGCAAGCCAGAGAAGGAGTCTCAGGATCTAAGGAGGAACCTCTTCCCTACTCCCTTCTCCTTCTTCGTTGGCAGTACTTTCGAAGGTGCTCCGAGAGAACAGCAGGCGCTCCTTGAATTGGAAGACACCGCCACGCGGTTGAAGAGGGAGAAAGAGACGCTCAGGAACACTCTCAATTACTTGACTGCTGCATCGGCCGTCAAGGATGTTTTCCCTTCTTCGTGATGATGATGGATTGCGTGTAACCCTTTGGGAAGGCTAAAGATAATTTCTTATTCTATATTTCCCAAATAACTAGAAGAAGAAGAAGGACATGAAGGACCAGAAAAAGATAAAAGAGGGCCTCTCTCGTTTCAGAAATAGGATGCTAGATACTGGGAAGCCATCCCTTGCAGATACTGGAGTGAGATTACGGATTACAGTCCTCTCTTTCCTCTGCTACCTGTTTATCGAGTTTGTGAAATGAAGAATCCAGTAAGTCTACCAACTACTGGGTGCTTGTTATTCTTGATGATCTGAATCTCCTTTCCTGTAAATGAAATTATTGTCACTGCCGTTAATACGTCGTTTTTGTTATTTCTTTTCATAGTATGTAATTCGGGGTCACTGCTGGTTTCCGTCCTACATATAAAATGCCTTCATCTGCTTTCATCGCATGCGAGCAAGTACCTTCATATGCTGTTGGTTCAGCTCGCACTGGGCGCTTCTACTAGAATTTGCCATTTTTGTGTTAAGCAGCCTAAGCGGATGGTAGTGGGTCGGAGATTTTGAATTGATATTTTATCTTGAATGGTTCAGTCAAATTGTACACCATATTGTGTGGTTTCTATTAGATTCGTTAGTCCAATAATAAGAATGCGCACCTATCTTTCTGCTTAACGAGATATGTGTTTGTTTGTTGTTGCTTCATGTGCATACTTGTTGCACAACCATCTTTAGAAAAACTCCAATAGGCGAACAAACTTTACGATGGAAAGAAGAAACTATCGACGACAATCTGAAATTTACTCTTGCACAATCATCGAAGTGTAGGGGTCATGGTTATCAATTTACTAGATGTTTGAGAAATGACAAATCACCACTTAACTTTCAAAAGATGGGCTCAACTTTGCTCAACTTTTCATAGGGAGTCTCAAGGAGTGGCCTGCAAACAAAAACATCAATGTTTAATATAAAATGATAAAAACACTCCTCTTAAATGACCACTCCTTCCGTGGTTGATAGAAGATAATTTTGGCTTTAAGAGGCATGTTTTCTCATTTCCATATACAAAGATGAATTCTCTTTGTCAGTAGGCGGTTCTTTGAAAATTTCTCTCAAAAGTTGAACTCCTAGTTGTTAACTTTTAAAAGTCGAGCGATGATTTCTTATTGCTCAAACATTATTGAGGGAGAGAGATGGGGGGTGGGTGGGTGGATGGGGGTGGTGGGGAGGCCCACTTCTAAAAACTACTGAAGCTAGATTGCTAAGTCCTTGTTCTTTGTCCTCCACAAGCAACAACTCATTAATTTCCTTCTCAATATTAAACACGCTCTCATTAATTGGAGCATTCATCATTCCCATGCTTGAAGCTATTTGGACGGTGAACTTGTTTAATTCCTTCAGGCCAGTACCGGAGGCTTCTTGGTTAAGGTGGTCTGCATTTGCTGACAAGCTTCCTGCATTTTTCCATAGAGGTGGCCCAAACTTAAATTCCGAGCTGCTTTTACGAGCTATTGCAACCAGCCGTCATGAAGAAGCTAAAGCTTGAGAGTTGCCAGACATTTTATATGCAAAGGAGATTGTGAGGGACTCCAATATGACCACATAGCAAAGCCAAAAGCCCCAAAAGAAGAAGGAGATCATAATTATATGAAGGTAGGTTTCTTAAATTAAACCCTTTTCACTGAGCAAGTTGGGACAGAAACACCGTGGTCAAAGTAGTAGAGGATATGAATCATTATTGCTGGTAATTGGTATGACTACACCAATTAATGTATAGAAGTCCCACGTTTACCATTTCCTTGACGACTTTCCAGTTTGAATATGCACCATGAGACCATGTTTGGGGCTAAAGAGATGCCCAAGTCAAAGAGACACGGAGGGATTCTATAGAAGTCATGTATAGGCACACCATATTTTGCAACAAGTCCTCATAACCAGCCTGTTTCATATCACCATCACTGAGTGTTTTCAGTCACAAAGATCAGACCGAGAGGCAAACTCGCCAATGCACCGACTTTGTTGGTCATCCTATATCATAACCATATTGGGAACGCATTGCGGTTTCTCACCACCACCTACAGGTGCCAATATATTGCAACAGAAAAGCATCTCAACTATTTCAAATCCTCCATTCTTGAAATTCCTTTTTTACTTTTGTAGTAAGAACTCATCTCGTCCGATGTTCCACTACTTTTAGCTAGGAAGGCCTTCCTATCTGCCCTACTCTTCTTCCTTTTCTGACTGTGGCCTCTTGGATGGAAGCCACCTTGGAATTGGCTCTTAGGTGCCTGTGAATCCCTTGTAGCGGCTCTCTAACTACGCGATGCATAGTTTTGCTCTGATGGGTTCTCTTTCTAGAGTTTAATGAACGGATGGGTTCCATACCTTGACATATTGGTGTTATAGAAATTTTGGTGAAACATCAAGTACCCCGATTTTCTGTGGAGGCAAGGTGACAATAGCATTATCTTTAAATGAGCAAGTGAACACACCATATAGTAACAAATGGGTGCTAAATGATACAGATAACTGCTTCCTCCGATTGGAATTGTAGTCGGAAGACGTAAACAACTTCATCTGCATACCCTATGAGGACTTGCCCATTTCTTCCTTCTCAATGCTAGTGTTATTCTTGCCATTTCCCCTTCGATTCTCTTCTTTGCTTCCATTAGAACCATCCTTTTCATTTCTGCGATTGTTCTCTTGATGAACAACATCTTTTGAAAAGCTTGAAGCTGGAGCATTTCTTCTCCAGATCCCTTAGCTGACGGTTCCACTTCCCTAATGCTACTCTAACCTACAAGACGCTTTTTCTTAGAAATTGCAACACGTGTTGTTTTCTCCATACGATCATCCCCTCCAAAAACTCATTAAATGTTTGCTGCTTTGCTGCAACTATTTTCTGCTCGATTTCTACATTTTTTTTGGCAGAAATACTTAAGTTCTCCTCTATGGTAGTGGATTTGAGTTCTATACTTGCATTCCGAATCTGGTTGTTCTGATGCCGTTGGTAGTAGATAACTTAGTGATTAGAGTGTTAGCTCTAATCCCCACAGAAAGGGCACCAAAAAGAACGGAAACAAAGAAAATGCACGAGAAATCAAAAGGGATTCTATTGCAAAGGAAAATATGTCTTTCTTAGCCTCCAATTGGCCTAAAACTTAAGATAAGACCCCGTTTTAAGTGGGCTAAATCCTAGATCCGAATTGGATCTCAGATCCTCAAAACAAAAAAGGTCCAAACCCAAAAGATTTAAAACATCTAAATAACATTAAATAATATCTATCCTAGGATCCTTAATGGATCCTAATCTACGATCCAGCCCACTAAGCCATGCTGAATCAATCTTCCCAGTTGAAGACTTTTGCTCTTGACAAAGGTGTGTGTCAGAAGCAGCTGACAATGACCAGTGATGGGAATGATCGTCCTTGACTTGCCTTGAGTACCGTATATAGATGAAGCTCTCCTTGTTCGGATGAGATTGCAACAGGATTAGTAACCTTGGATGCACTAGTTGCCAGTTTGTCTTGCTACAGGCCCGATGCTCTTGAGGAACCCCCCTGCATGACTAGTTTCCTCTGGCTGCATGTTAGCCGAAGATTTGATTGCATCATAGTGGGGTACAAATCGACTACATTGAAGATTGGAGAAATGTTATAATAGTTAGGAAGCTCTAAGAGGTAGGCATTCTTTGCCTTAGCACTGAAGGATCTGGTAAAGGCCATACTTACGGGGACTGAGCTTATGATAGTTACCAACAGGGAAATGCTCTGGATGCAAATAGACTCAAACAAGCTGACCACCTCAAAATTGACTTCCCTCCTACCAAGTCAACATATGCTTTGTAAGACTCATAGCTATCTTGCAACTTCTGTTTGACATGCTGCTGGTGTATCATACATGTAAGCGACAACAGCTAGGGCTTGAGGGTAGGATATGACACAGTGGCTAGATCAACTACATGGGTAAGAGATCGACCATACACAAACTGGAATGAAGACCTGCCAATAGAACGGTTAACTGAACAAATGTCATGTCTTGACATGGTCACCAACCAAACAATGAAGTAAATTCCCTAAAATACAGTTGACCACCTTAGTCTTAGTCTGATCATTGGTTTGGGGGTGGTAGGCACTTCTAAACTACAATTAGTTTTGAGTAGTGCCACAAAGACATACAAAAATGACTCGTGAACCGAGTGTCATGGTTGGAAGTAATACTCTATGGGAGACCATGGAAATAGACGACATCCCTAAAGTAGAACAATGCCACTAAAGACACGTTAGTGATACACTTACAAAGGATAGAGACTGCCATCTTGGAAAACTGATCTACAACTACTGTAATAAAGCACAGTCCTAGGGAGCGGTAAATGGCGTCCATCGAGAGATGATCCCAAGACTAGTCTCGGATGGTCAATGAGTGTAAAACCCACTATGTTGATGTTGGCCTTTGACCATCTGACAAACTCGACAGCTATTCACATATTTGACTACATCTTTCTGCATCTTGGGCCAATAATAAAAACTCTTTCAAAGAAGCAAGGATCGTATCATGACCAAAATGACCCAACATACCACTTCCATGAAGTTAAAAAATCAGATGTAATGTGAGAGAAACATAGGAAATACACAACCGATCGCTCCAAAAAGGAAAACTATTATGAATGAAGAAAAGAATGTTTGAAACATTTGGTTTGGCAATCACTTCTCTCAGGGTTTTCAAAAGTCGGGTTCATTTGCATACAACTCCTTACAACCTTCAAATCCAATCACATGGTCACAAGGAGGCTACTTTTTCTGCTAAGACGACTTGCATGTGTTAAGCATATAGCTAGCGTTCATTCTGAGCCAGGATCAACGATTTTGCTAAGAGTTCCTGATTGATGCTTAATAGCAAAAATGTATTGTTGTAGGAAACTGACTCATTTAGCATATTGTGCAGTAAGTTTCTTTTGATTGTTTGAAAATTTTAATGCTTCATGATATATGTATAAAACAAACTCGTTAGAGATCAAATAATGACGCCAATAGCGCAAGGCCTATACTACGGCGTAGAACTCTAGTTGAAATAGTGGTGCTGGGCTTGAGTAAGTTTTTCATTGTAAAATGCAATTTATTTTTTATTCTGGCTCAAGGCAATGCCAATATCCACATTCAAAGCATTACATTGAACTTCAAAAAATTTTGAGAAGAGGTCATCTTCTCTTTGATAAGCTCGAATGCCTCTTCAACTGCAAGGCCTCGTACAAAGGTGGCAATTTTAAGAACACTGTATGATGGGCATCATAATTGTGCTAGAACTTTGTGTGCATCGCCGATAAAAAGAAACCAATCCATGAAAACTATGGGTTTTCGAGTAGGCTAATCCACAATTGCACGTACCTTCGAAGGATCCACTTTGACTTCTAAAGAAACAATGGAACCCAAAAAAGTAAAGCTATCAATAAGAAGCTCACATGTTTTAAAATTTTCAAATGCTGTTCTTAGAATTTGTATAACTTCCCAAAGATGAATGATGTGGTCAGACATGGACTGACTATAAATAAGAATGTCATCAAAATAAATAATTACAAAGATACGTAAATAAGGACGCATTACATGGGTCATGACATCATAAGGTGCTTGAGGCATTTGAGAGCTCAAAAGGGATGACCAACCACTCGTACAAGCCGTTAAGAGTCTTGAATGTTGTTTTTTGCTCATCCCCTTCTTGAATTTGAATATGGTAGTCCCATTTTTTATTATTATTATTTTTTTTTTTGAAAATACAGCAGCACCAACTAACATGTCAAGCATATCATCGAGGTGGGAAATAGAGAAGCAGTATTTGATTGTGATATGATTGATTGCTTGACTATACATGCATATTCGCTTGGACCCATCTTTCTTAATCATGATGTTCGATTGAGCTAGAAACAGAGTACGAGTAGGACAAAGTGAGAGAGAGAGGACAATTTTACATGGTTCAACTATTAGATGCCTACATCCATGAACGGAAAGATCGATCTTTTCTTGAATCTTGTCTATAAAATTACAATGCATTCTCATCTATATGGAGCAAAGGCAAAAGGCGTTAAGCCAAATAAGAGTACAACAATTGCCTAGAATAAAGAGAACGTTTGTTCAACGTTCAAAAGCTGATTGATGCTCTTTCCTTATTCATTCAATTAATGAATAAGGATCTCTCAACGACCATTTTATTTTTATCATTCCCCCTCAAGTGGGAAGTAGATGTTATGAAATCCCCACTTGTCAGTTGCGAGCTGAAGTTTTGCTTTTGTGACTCCTTTAGTTAAGGCATCAACAACTTGTTCAACTCCACTTATGTGAAGCGTTTTGACTTCTCTAGATTCAATTTTTTTTCTGACATAGTTACAATTGATTTCAAAGTGCTTTGTCCTTTCATGAAAGACTGGACTGGTGAAGATGTATATGGCAGCTTGATTATCACAGTAACATGTGCATGGGCTTTGAAGCCTCAATGTTCAATTCTTCAATCACATTCTTAGTCCATATGAGAGTTTGCTAGTTCCTGCAGCCATAGCACGATATTTCGCTTCTGCACGAGATTTGTCCACTATTTTTTGTTTTTGGCTTTTTCAAAATATAGGGTTTCCACCAACAAAAACACAATATCCTATAGTTGATTTTTCTGTCGTTGATATCTCTTGCCCAGTCTACATCTGTGAATCCCACTATTTCTAAGTTTTGATTCTTTTTGTACCAAGGTCCTTGCCTTGGAGAGCCTTTGATATATTGAAGAATGCGATCAACAGCCTTCATGTGCGACTCTCTTGGGTTTTGCATGCACCTACTAATCATATTCACAACAAAAGAAATATCAGGTCTTAAGTGAGCTTACCAATTAGACATTGAAATACTTTAATGTCGACTTCTGATTCATCCTCACATGGTCCCAATTTGAGGTTTGCTTCAAAAGGAGTGTCAAAAGGTCGTGCTTCTATCTTCCCAGTCTCTTTTAATATGTCTACTGCATATTTTCTTTGATAGAGAAAGATGCTTTTGTGGGATTGAACGATCTCAATTCCAAGAAAGTATTGGACTTTTTTCAGGTCTTTTATATCAAATGTAGTTTTGAAGTAGTGTTTAAGATTTTGCATGTTTTCAACATCATCACCTGTCACAACTATATCATCTACATAAATCAACACAACAGTGTTGTGTTTTTCATGTTTCTTTATGAAAAATGTGTTGTCTTTTGTGATATACAGTCTTTTCTAAACCTTGCTTAATTTTAAGTACCACGCTCTAAAAGATTGCTTTAGACTATAGATAGCTTTGTTGAGTTTGTATACATAGTTTTTTCCTTCATTTGGATGCCCTGGAGGTAGTGCCATGTAGATTTCTTCACTAAGTTCACCTTGCAAAAAAGCAATTTCCACATCCAGTTGGTGAAACCCCTAGTTCAAGTTACAAGCCAAAGATAATAAATTCTCAATGTGTTCATTTTTGCCGTGGGTGCAAAGGTTTCATCATAATAAAGTCCTTTTGTTTGAGTAAACCCTTTGGCTACTAGATAGACTTTGTATCTTTCTAGTGAGTTGTCACTCTTGTATTCGACTTTATAGTGCCATTTGCACCCAACTACACTTGAGTTTTTTGGCCTTGCAATTACCTGCCAAGTTTTGTTGTGCTTCAAGGAATCCAATTCTTCATCCATTGCCTTTCTCCATTTTGAATCTTTCTTAGTTTCTTGAAAGGTTTGAGGCTCACAAATTTTATCAAGACTTTTAATGAAGTTGCCATAATTAGCAGAGATCTTATCATAAGAGACAAACTTACTGATGGGATAGTGACTGAAGGAACTAATTTCATAATCAGTTGGATGAGAAGGCACTCTTCGAGTTTTCTCAGATTTGCTAAGATGCCTCTTAGAGGGTTCATCGTCTTCAGTAGAGATAATTGGTTCTTGATTTTTGGTGTGGCTTTTAATTTTTAAATGAGTCTCGCTTATTAGTGATGGTAAAAAATAAATCATCAAAGTCATGCAAATTAGGAGATTTAAACTACCATTGTTCTCTACCACTATCATTGACTGCAAATGAGGGTTGTTTCTTATTGAATTGAACATCATGAGATACATAAGTTTTCTTAGATATAGGATGAAAACATACATACCCTTTGCTTTGTGAGTTGTAACCGACAAAAATGCACTTGAATGAACGATGACTTGGTTTGTCTCTTTTTACATGATGCAACCACACAACGAAACACATAAAGGCGGTCAAGTTTTGGTTCATACCCTTTAAGCTTTTCAATGGGACAATGTCGATAGAAGATATGTATGCCATGTTCGTCTAAGAAGATTTTAAAACTAGAATTTTTGAACTTAATTCTATTGTGAGACTTGAATCATTTTATTTTGCGGTTATATTGAACTTCAACCATCTTATAAAAAGTTTTTGAAAAATAGAAAGCACTTCTGATTTATTTTTCATGAAATAAACCCAAGTGGATCTAGAAACATTGTCAATAAACATAACATAGTATCTAAATTCATCCAAAGAATCTATAAATAGGACCCCAAACATCAGAGTGAATGAGATCAAAAAGTTGTTCACTAATAGAATCAGATAAAGAGAACTTCGGTCTGGTCATTCTAGCAAAAACTTGCAGATATCACATGCACATACATGATTATCAAAATAATACTTGGGAAATAAATAATTCAGAATCCGAGAAGATGGATGACCCATTTGTTGATGCCAAATCTCTCCCTCATTCAAGGTAATCAATCACATTCAAGGCTTGATTAAGAGCTTTAATTTGGTAGAGTCCATCAACTAGGAGTCCTTAACCAATCATCGTCTAAGTCTTTCGATCCTGAAATACAACATTAATAGCAAAAAAAACCACATTGCAGTCCAATTCTTTGGTAATTTTGGCTACCGACAACAGGTTAGACTTAAGTTCAGGCACTATATGGATCTCACTAGTATAATTTTTGTTAAAGAAATCTAATCCTCCTTCTACTTTGACAACAATGGGTGCTGGTCCAATGCCATCAATAGACTAAAGGGAACTGAGATGAGCAGACCGATTGGCCATATGATCAGTGGCTCCTAAGTCGACTATCCACTGAGTGCAAGAATTAAAAGAAGTAGTGTAGGTCATACCTTTAGCTTGATCAGAAGTGTTGATGGAGATAACTTTAGTCTTTTCCACTTGCAGTCCCTTTATCATTTTAGCAAGAGTCTCCAAAGTGATGGGATTGTCTAATGAAGAGGCCATAAGGCTGGTCTGATTGTTCTCCTTTTTAACCGTCCCTTTTGAAGTGGTCTTGGTGGCATGATTTATCTCTCTGCCGGGTCTTCCACGAAGGAACCAACAAGTTTCACGTGAGTGGCCAATTTTTTCATGTTTTCTCCTGAAGTTCCTGCCATTAGTACCTGGAATTTTCATAGCAAAGGCCACCTTTTCAATGACATTAGTACCTTGAATGTTCATAGCAAAGGCTACATTTTCATCATTGGACACTTCTTGTTTGCTGTAGTTGGGAGTGCTTATAGCTTTTCTTCTTGACTCTTCTCGCATAAGAAGACAACAAACTGAACTTAGTGAAGGCAGCTCGTGTGCCATGAGAATTTGACTACAAAGATTCACATAGTCATTTGGAAGCCTAGAAAGGATCTCAAAAAGATGCTCTTGCTCACGTTGCTTCTTTGCTTTAGAAAGATCAGTAGTCAATGGAGCATGAACACCCATCTCATTCCAAATTCCTTTAAATGTACCAATATATTCACTAATAAAAACAATCCCTATCTCTAGACTTTCTTTCATTTGAGATAATTGGTACATGCAAGCAGTATTATATTGCTCACCATAAAGTTCTTTGGTGGCTTGCCATACTTCCTCTGTGGTGTCTAAAAAATTAAAACAAGATGCTATCTGGGGTTTGATCGAATTGATGAGCCATGACAGAACTCGATCATTGGTTGATCACCACTTACCAGATTTTCGATCATTGAGTGGTGGTCTCTTTGAGGTATCATCAATATAACCAAGTTTAGATTTTCCACTAAGGAATTAGGTGACTAGGACCAAGGTAAACAATTGAGGCCATCAAGAAAGGTGTTAGTAATCTTAAGATTGGGGTTGTCTTGCTCGCGTACGACAAGTTTGTGCAATGATCCATCACTTCTGTGTATGATAGTGTGCTATTCATTGTTGCGTCTCGCTTCCTCATCTTTCTCCATAAGGTCCAGCTGCTTAGGATTGATTTACTACCTCAAGATGAATGTTTACCGCTCTGATACCATGTTTGATTGGCCTAGAAACAAAGTATGAGTGGAACAAGGTGAGAAAGAGAGGACAATTTTATGTGGTTCGGCTATTAGATGCCTACATCATGAATAGAGAGATCGATCTTTTCTTGATTCTTGTAAACAGTTGCCTAGAATAAAGAGAACATTTGTTCAACGTTCAAAAGCTGAGTGATGCTCCTTCCTTATTCATTCAATTGATGAATAAGGCAATCGATCTCTCAATGGCCATTTTATTTTTATCACATGAGAAAGGTAGGGATTGCACAAGGACTGTCACTCTCACGAATGTAGTCCTTCTGCAGTAGCTCTCACACTTACCACTGCAATTTCACATGATAGGGGTTAAGTTGGGTAGACTTGACCCCATAACAAAATCAATGGCATGTTGAGTGGCTCGTTTAGGAGGCAAACCATTAGGGAGTTTCTCCGGCATGGCATCTTGGAACTACGACAACAACAAGGGCACTTCATCGGGTACATGAGACAGGAAAGCCAACATGGGTTTGACTACTGGAACATAGCAATAGCTTCATCTTGACACTCGTCTGGGAACTCTCTATAGGATAATCCAAGCAACCCTGACACTTTTTCCAGCTCGTCTAGGAACTCCCTGTAGGATGATGATAATAACAAGGCACTGGGTTTCTGTTGTGCAGATTCGGATGTTCCAAACAAGGCGTGACCAAGTTGCATGTTCTTTCAAGATCGACATCCCAAAAATGACTATCCCATACAGCATGATCTGTCTAATTGTATCAACTCGTGCTGAAGAGAAAAAAGATTGTGTGACATGTAAGATGATCGTAACAGCTGGCATGTACATTGTTGCTTTGTTGTCAAACACACTTATTCCCTTGTAATTGTTTTTTTCTTCCTTTGTTTGAATCCTGGGTTTCATGGTTTGTTTTTTCTTGCTGTCTCATATATTGCAAGGGTATATTTCCATTAATCTAGGCCATTAGCTGTATCAATAATTCTTTGCCAAGATATTTCATTAGATGTAATGCTTTCGATGATGTGCTTTTGGAGAGCCATTTTATAGCATGTATCCTAAATTGTGGCAGCCTCAAAAGCTGAATGAGATGGATTGTTAATGCCACTGTCATGGTGATTGGCGGAGGAATGTCTCGATCAAATTTTAGCTAGAGTTGTCGTTTGAGCAGTCATGATCCTCGTGGATGGACCTAATGGTGTGCAGTAGAAATCAAGTTTCATAGATGCACTTGCTCCAGCAGTTTCATCTAATTCGTCCACTTGTACCTTTTTTGTTTTTCTTTTCTATCTGCAAAGAACGAGATATAGACCATAAGTCCAACAGATTAGTTATTAGACAGTCCCATTTCAGTTGCTAGATTTCGTCTATAAAGAAACTTAGGGATGAAAAATGTATGATGAACTTACACCCTGTCCCTACGTGTTAGAGAGAGTACAAGTATGCAAGGATTGTTTGTTCAAGAGTTTATGGGCCACATCTATTAGCAATGTTCTTTCAGTTACTGTTCCTTATTTGCATAATTAATTTCCGTTCCCTTCTTTTGTGGTAAACCAATGGCAGCTTCATGGGTGATATAGCAAGTCAACCAAGTGGATTCCGCTTAAAATGTCGCCATGCGGCACCACCTTCCAGGTATTATTTTTCCTTCTCTATCCAAAAAAAAAAAAAAGAAAAAAAAAGGAAAAAAAAAAAAACACCTGCAGCCAACTCCTTCTATTCCTGCTTAGGCCTTGTCAACTACATATTCAGATTAAAACAAAGCCCTACTTGTAAAAAAAGAGGCTACCTTCCAACTGCTCGGCTATGGGACTGATTGGAACCGATGGAAAGGAGCTGCTGCTGACGCTGCATAAAAGGGGCTCCTCAGACAGCCCCCTCGTGCAGGATAGCCAATGAATAGGGGCTGCACTCCGACAGCTCCTTAAGCACCTAAAAGAAAAGTCGGCCATGGGGCCGAGTGAAATTAATTAAAAAAGGGAACACCAAATGTCTCGTCTGGATAGTCACAGTTACCAAGTTCACCCATGAATCATGCTTGAGTGGCTAGCCAAGAGAAATGATGGTGGGGAGAGGGGGCGAAATAAGTGAACTTGCAGAAGCCATGAGGTTCAGAGGGAGGGGAATGAAATCTCATGGAAAAAAATCGGATGGCCAAGAGGCTGTCTATGAGATCCACAGGATCCTACAGTCTTTATATATAAAGTTACCCAACTTACTCATGAAAACCATCCGATCTACTATAATGGGTGGTTGAGGAAAAAAAAAGTGTCTAAATCACTTTTTTTTTTTTTTTTTTTTTTTTTTTTTTTTTTTTTTTTTTTTTTTTTTTTTTTTTTTTTTTTTTTTTATCAATCATCCATGATGATAAATCAAATGGCTCATATTTGGTATCCCCTAGCATCCATTAGTTTTAAGATCACCATTAATAGACTATATATACATATAGAAAAAATTTGATATTGGTCGTTTATTTCTACGTTGAATGGTTATTTTTTTATTTTGTTTAAGTTAAAAATCGTCATAAAAAATGTACTGTTGCTAAAATCATGGTCAAGTAACTGGCCATCACAAATGCTCATTTGGCAACGGTTTTAAAAATACAAAATTAAAACAATAATGTAAGAATGGAGGCAGTCGGCTTATTTTAATTTATATATCTATATATAGATGCACACAAACGCAAACAAATATCTATTGCCGACTGAGAAGGTACACTGGGCGAGAACATAGCATTGTTGGTATTAGCATCCAATATGCCACAAATGACACCAAAGTTCTAACTCCATTCCTTTTCCACATGGAGGCAATTCCACCTGTAGCTTCTGATATTGCCCGTGGCATTTCTTAATTGAAATAAATCCGAATGCATGTGCTCCAACTGGAAGACCAGATGCATTACGAAGTACACAAAGTGATTTCAAAACTACAGGAAGACGTAACCGCCTTGGTGCCCAAGCTAAATACCTTCTATCCAGAGGACACTTTCGGTGCTCAAACTAGTAATAATTCCTAACTAGAGACCAAAACATATTTAGTTATGAAAGATGTGAAAGAATGCCAATTTTCTTAAGTAAATTTTAGACAATTGAAGACTGAAATTAATCCACTTGACGACTGTTAACTCAAACTGTTTACAAGGATGTGTTTGATGAAAAATGACTACGCACAAATGTCTTCACATAAAGGAATTTGGAATCGAAAAGAAGCCAAGAAGGTGATTGGAATAATATCTTTACCAATGAAGTGACATAACTGGGAAAGGAATAAACACAACAGCACCAGCACATTCCTCCTGATAGATTGCCGCCCGCTTGGTTTCACTTGGAACCAACAAATATCTGCAGAAAGTAATGGCGTTGTTAATGCCAAACAATCACCAATTACAAATCATGGTTACGACCCGCACAGACTTCTAGGGATTTTGAATTGGGAAAACAAAAATGTTGACCAAATTTAGGCAATGTTCTAGAGACTGCTGTGGAAGACGCTAATGTTGAAGTGGTGAGTATGATTGTCGGCTTGTTGCGTCCATGAGGGAAGCATCAAAGTACCGTAATAATGGGAATCTTTCTCCCTTCCTTGTGACTGATTAGCTCATCCATTGATATTCCCTTCCCCACCTGTCAAAGTTAAAAACTCCTCTTCCCCATCTCTTCGGGTTCTCTATGTTCATCGACTGGATTTCCGCATCATAGGTGGTTCTCTCAGTCTCTCTCACTCCTTGTTCTGCCATAACAGGTATATTTAGCCTTTTTTGACCCATTCTGATAAGAAAAATCAGCAAAACATGCTTTCCTCTTATTGACCTATTTAGCCTGGTTTTTTACTTTGGTTCTGCATAAGGGTCATAATGTCATATATGTTTGGCTGCTTGTTATCAAATGAAGCTGTCTAAAGTTATAAATATTGTTTTCTGTTCATGCAATAGTGAACAGTTCGTTAACTTTTTCTGTTCATGCATCACTGAAGTCTGGATGGTGTAATTTTTATTTTTCTTTTCCATAGTTCATAACTTCATACAATTGTTTGCTTTTACTATATATAATTGTTATGTCTATTACTCTTTTTTATGGCACTTAAGACATTAAGTATTGCGAATTGGCTGCTTGTGTAAATCATTTAGCCAATTCTATTTATTATGTGCTCTTATTTTTATGACTTTGTTCATTGGCACCATTTAGTTAACCATATTTGGGCATGCAATGTCTACTTAATTATGTCCTAGTGGTTCCTAATAGACTGACCCCAGTTCCTTAATTGGTTAGGGATAGATCCAAGAATAACTCTTGAGTTGAGAAATGCTTAACTCAATTGTATGCTAGTGGCCCTAATTCCTTGAGTTAATCATGTAAGAATTTAGGTGAAGCCTTAAAAAGATTGAAGTCATTACACAATTAACTTTTAAATGAAATGATTTTCCTCAAGTAAAAATGTGATTTAGATTTTATTATTTTAATGACTGGTTCAGGTCATTGATATGGATGATGGGTTGATACTTCACTAGACATTAAGAGGGAGGACAAAATGCCTAGAGGGAAGAATCCATTTTGGTCAAATGAAATTTTGACTTATGAAGGGAAGTTGATTTGCAACTATTCTTCTGAGCAATATGCAGGAGGAATTTTACTCGATTTAAGTACCATTTGTCTGAAATTCTATGTCACCATGTTGCTCCATGTCCTAGTATACTTGAAAATGTCAAGCAACTGGCAACTAAAGCTTGTAGATCTATTGGTGAAAGACCTACGAAGAAGGGGAAAATGCAAAGTGGAAGTGGACCACAGTTAAGTGTCAGTGCTTCAAGTTTCATTAGTAACTTTTTTTAAGTAAGCTCATATGAGGGAGGAGTAAGACAAGGACAAAGTCAAATAGTTTCAGGCATGATCAAGAAGCTAGCAAAGGATCGTACTGATGAGCACCTGTTTAAAGCTAGCATAATGAACAACTTACTTTTCAACTTGCTTTGATCAGTGGATTTCAAGAATTTTTTTGTTGTTGCCACAAACTTAGGCCCATAATATATTCTCCCAAGCAGTGAAACAATAAGGAAAAAAACTATCAGGTGAAACAAAGAAAGATGTTCTATTATATGTTGATGAAATGAAGAAACCATGGTCACTGTGTGGATGGATGGTCCAATATTTGAAAAGATACAACTACAAACCGATCCTATATAAACTTGTCGGTGAATTTTCCAATAGGCACCATATTTTGGAAGGCAAAGCATATACAAAGCAGTCCTAAAAATGCAGATTTTATAGTTGACTTTTTATCTTCAGCAATAGAAGAAATTGAGACAAAAAATGTTATACAAATTGTTACAGATTACAAAAAGGCTAAATAAACTCTTGAAGAGAGATATCCAAATACTTTTATCCTATGTCACATGAGTGCGGGGTGTGGGTGCTGGTGCGATGTATCCCAAAAAATTTGGGTGCAAGGGTGCGGCGAGGTGTATATATATAATATATTTATTATATATATATATAAATGTATGTATTCATAATATATATAATTTTAGCTTGTTTCTTAGCTTAATGTGTCCATTCTTTTTACTTTTATTACTATACATAAAGAAAGAAAGGGACAAGGAAAAGAAAAAAAGTGAAAAATATTTTGAACTTGCATAAGAAAGGATGCAGTTGGGGTGCGTGTCGGAGCTGCACCAGCGTCATGCCGACAAGGGTGCCGCCCCTTCTTTGAAGAGTCCGTGTGACATAGCTTTTACCACATCATGTGCTGCCCATTACATTGACTTAGTGCTTGAAGACATTGATAGTTTTAAAAGCAAGTATCATGAGCAAAGTAAGGAAATTGTTAAGTTCATATATAATAAGCAATATAATGAGAACTCATACAAAGGGAAAGGAGTTGAGGAGGCATGGTGTGACTAGATTTGCTTTTCATTTTATTTGTTTGGATTCTATCTTAAAACAAGAAGAAAACTTGTGTTTATGGTTGCCTTCAATGAATGAAGACATAAAAGAAACTGAAAAAATTGATACAAAGGAACTTACAAATCTTATTGAAAATCAAGATAAATAATCAGTTCTGTTGAACCATTAGTGAGGACATAGAAGATGGTAGACAGGAAGGGCCACTATGGTTTATTTATCTATGAAACACGGGAGCGGCACAGTTAGCGTATCGGTGTTGTCTCGGCCCGACACGTGTTCGAGTACGAACAAGGCACGAACACGCTGGTCTGTAGCGTCCAGTTCTTTGACCGAGTCAAAGGACGTATCCGTCTGTTTTACGACATGGTCAGCGTTGATCAACTCCAATACCATCCACTTTCTAGGTTTTTTTTTTCTTTTGCTTCGTTTTTCTTTCCCCGCGTCCTGTCCTGCTGTTGCCTTCCTTTCCTTCGACTTCCTGTTTCCTTGCTGCACTCCCTTCTAAGCATCCCCCCAATCGACCTCTTGTTTCCTGCTGCACTCCCCCTCGCCGGCAGCACAACACACACGTTCGGCGTCCGGTAACCTGCCAAACTTCTTCCCTGTTTTTTCCCATACCTACTCCTTACACAGTTACACTTCTCCTTGATAGAAATCTAGCACCAACGTCTGAAACCAGAAAGCAACACTCATGTAGGAGGAGAGAGAGAGAGAGAGAGAGAGAGAGAGAAAGAGAGAATGAAAACAAGAAGAAGTTGAGGAGAAGAAGCCGTGACCAAAATGGTTTGCACAGCCTCTATTTATAATCTCATTTCCATAATTCTAAGAGTCTCCAAACGTAGAATCCTAGGAGATTTCACAAGCTACAAGAACATTAATTACATCATAGAATCCTAGGAGACTTCACATATCACAAGGACATTAACTACAACATAGAATCCTAGGAGACTTCACATATCACAAGGACATTAACTACAACATAGAAATCTAGGAGACTCTTCACATGTTACAAGGACA
>JAANDH010001768.1:5671-30617 GCA_011799765.1 Nymphaea thermarum | reverse complement strand
AGTGGTAGTTATTTGAATATTTAAAAGTTAGGGTTCTCTTTTGTCCTTTTTAATAACTTAGTTGTCCTTCTTTTGTAAATGATTCAGCCGTGCCCTAATCTCTCCTTTAGTAGAGATTAGAGCACGATAATGAGAATATCTTTTCACCGCCTCTCTCTCTCTCTCTCTTCCTCTCTCTCGTTCTCCCCTTTCTCATTACAGAACACTGTGAATCAAGTATCTCAATTTATGCATGCACCTAGAGATACTCACATGGATGCTGTCAAAAGAATATTAAGATATCTAAAAGGGACAACAGAAGATGGCTTAGTTTATGGTAAGAGTGAAAATATAACTGCTGGACATCAACTTATGACATTCACAAATCCAGATTGGGCTGGAGATCTCGATCAAAGAAAGTCCATTTCTGGTTTTTGTATTTTCATTGGACGTAATCTTGTGTCATGGAGTTGTCGAAAGCAAAAAGGCAGTGGCAAGATCCAGCACTGAAGTTGAATACTGATGCATGGCTGCAGGTGCTGCTAAAGTTACATGGGTTAGACATTTGCTAGAAGACATTGGGGAAAAGATTAAAACGTCAATGTTGATGTGCGATAATCAAAGCACTATTAACATTGCTTTTAATCCCATACACCATGGTCGAACAAAGCACATTGAGATTGATCAACACTTTATTAGACAAAAGGTGGAAGACAAGGAGATTCAGCCTATTTTTGTTCGTACAAATGAACAAGTTGCAGACATTTACAAAAGGACTAACAAAGCAACGATTCTGGTTTCTAAAAGGCAAGTTGTACATGGTGCAAAACCATATACAACTTGAGGGAGGATGATAAGATGTTGGATCTAATCTGATCCAGATCCAACACGTCTACTGATTTAGATCCAACACGTTTTACCATGTCTGAGCACATTTATCTAGGCAGGGTTATGATTGTAATTTCTGTAATTGTTTTATTCTAGACTCTAGGTTATTGTGTTGGTTCACTCTAGGCTCTAGATTATTGTGATAATTGTTAAGATATGTTTATAATCAGTTTTAGGTTTAAGAGGGTACTTTTGTAATAACTTTTTCTTTACATGGTTCTCTTGTATCTTCTCCCTCTCCTCTAGTCTATATAAAGAGGAGTTAGGGCAGATTTCGAGGTTAATCAAATTCTTTAGTTCTCAGATTTTATCATGGTATCAGAGCGGGAGTCGACTCCTTCTCCTCAGCGCGTCGTCGCCGTCTCATCGGCGCCAGCTGCCGTCGTCTCATCGGCGCCAGCTGCCGCCGTCTCATCGGCGCCAGCTGCCGCCGTCTCATCGGCCCTAGCTGCCGCCGCCCAATCGTCGTCGCCCCTACCGCCCGTCGCCTCTACATCCGACCGTCGTCGCCTCCACCTTCTGCCGCCCGACGTCCTTCAGCGCCCGCCTGGTGTACTCTCCACTTCCGCCGCCTTCTGAGCGTCGTCCTCCTCCGACGTCCGCTCGTCGCCCGATTCCTTGCCGCCCGCTCGTCGCCGCCTGATCCTCCGCTCGCCTCTGCTTGTCTCTGCTCATTGCTATTCATTAGCACCATCCGATCGTTCGCTTGCTCTCTGCTCTTCGCTGCTCGTCAATCATCTTTCGCAGCCAGCCTCCACTCGCCGCCGTCTGTCTCTCATCACCAGCGTCGCCTGTCGCCTGGCACGGTCTGCTTTTCTTTTCCGCCAGCATGGTCCTCTGCGGCTGCTCTGCACGCTGATCACAGCCGTCGCCTTTGATATCTCTCTCTTCGTTGTTCTTCGTCAGCTTGTTTCTGATCAGCTTTGTCAGTTTTATTTCTGCCGCCTGCCTCTTCTCAGCCGATCAGACTTATGGATTACATAGTGCGTTTGACTGCATATTGCTTGATGATTAGCATGTTGTCTTTGCATATGTGATTGTATTTTTGTCTGCACTTCCTATTCCGTGGCTCGATTTCCTCCTTTGTGTTGAAAGATGTCTGAAATTAGCAGTGAGGCTAATACCTCTTCCTTCGTATCTTCGGGAGAGATGAAGAGTTCCCCGTTTTCCAGCCTTATCACCAAAATGCATGGAGGTAATTACGAGATGTGGGCAATGCAAATGAAACGAACCTTGATCGCTCATGACAAGGAACATCTTATATTGGAGCTCGAGCCCGTACAGAAGGTAGGAAAATATACTACTTGGTTTAAAGATAATTCTCTGGTTATGGTATGGATTGTTGGTACTCTTTCTCAAGACATTGCCAATGAAGTCTTGCACAAGGAAAGTGCAAAGGATATGTGAGATTCTCTTGCAGCCACTTATTCGCAAGCAAGAAATGAAACAAGAATTATGCAGCTACATCATGATATTCATCAGATACGACAAGATGGTCAGCCTCTTCATACTTATTATTCTAGTCTCAAGTCCATGTTTGAGAGACTAAACAACTACTTTTCTGCATGTAAGTGTGAACAACAAAAGACATATAGAGATATGCTTATGGTAGGGGTATTTCTCTCGGGATTAGACTCTGTTTATGAATAAGCAAAGAATCAGATGCTTACTAGTCCCTCGATTCCTCCTATTGATGAGGCTTATAGTAGACTAAGCAGAATTCCAATCCCTGCATCGACTGTTCCTGATACCACTTCTGCTATGCTTGCTACTCGTGGCAGAGGTGGGTCCCTCTTTGCCAGAGGACCAGGAGGCCGTGGTCGTGGAAATACGACTTCGCGTCCTGTATGCCAGTTTTGTCGTCGCATTGGTTACACTGTGGATAAGTGTTGGCAGAAACATGGTCGTCCAGCTTTTGCAAATCAGACTGCATCTACTGATTCTCCAGAGCAGCCTAAGGCTCAGCATACTGCCTCCTCCAGTGAGTTACGTGTAGATGATATTATCTCTCAGTTGCAAAACTTGATTGGAGATAGACCTCAGCATGCTCCTGATCCGACCACCTCTACTATCACTACTGCTGCTAGTGCTTCTTCATCTGGTATGTATTCTGCCTATACAGTTTGCCCTGCTACTGACACTACAGATTGACTCATTGATTCTGGTGCATCGACACATCTATGTGGAGACAAGGCACAATTTACTTCTTATGTCCCTGCTCCACCTGGTCGCTCAGTTATTCTAGCAGATGGAAAATATTCTCCCGTTGTTGGACATGGAGAGGTCCAACTTACTTCATCATTGCCGTTGCAACATGTTCTTCATGCACCAGAATTCCCACATAGCCTATTTTCTATCAGTCAGATTACCAGAGATTTGAACTGTCGTGCAATACTTGATTCCTCTTCTCTTGTGTTTCAGGATACACTGACGGGCAGGGTGATTGGCAGTGGCCGTGAACAGGGAGGTCTCTACAGGCTAGTGCACCCTTTTCCCTTTGCTGGGTCTACCTCTTCGGGGTCATCCTCATCTTCGGCCTATACTTGGCATTTACGTTTTGGACATCTACCATTTCATAAACTACTGCATATTCTTCCTCAGCTGTCTCCTAAGTCATCCTTTCAATGTGAGTCTTGTCAGTTGGGCAAGCATCATCGGTCATCGTTTCCTCTGCGGCCCGGTAGAAGTAGCCATTCTGTGTTTGAGTTACTTCATTTTGATGTTTGGGGTCCGAGTCGTACACCTGACCTTCAAGGTCATAGGTATTATCTTGTTGCTGTCGATGACCACAGTCGTGTTAGTTGGGTTTTTCTTATGAAGAATAAATCTGAAGTGGGTCATGTAATCAAAAATTTTATCAATGAAATTCTGACTCAGTTTGATACTTGTGTCAAAATTGTGCGCTCTGACAATGCTCTTGAATTTTGTGNGTTGTCTCCTCGGGCCATCAAAACGATCTTTGTTGGTTATTCCCGCACTCAAAAGGGATATCGATGTTATGATCCTTCTACTCGTCGGTATTATGTGAGTGCTGATGTTACATTCTTTGAGTCTACCTCTTTCTTCTCTCCTAATGGAACTCAATTAAGGGCACCTGAATTGAGTGATGAAGTCCATCTTCCTTTACCTCTCCTGAGTTGTCTTTTATTCTAGACTCTAGGTTATTGTGTTGGTTCACTCTAGGCTCTAGATTATTGTGATAATTGTTTTATTCTAGACTCTAAGTTATTGTGTTGCTTCACTCTAGGCTCTAGATTATTGTGATTGTTTCATTTTAGATTCTTGTAAAATGTGTAGAGGGATCACTATATAAATGGGTTGTGTGAGAATGTAAAATCTCACCTCCCTTCCTCATTTCTCCTTTCTTGTTCTTTCTCTTATCTTTCCTTTGATGAATCTAAACGTGGGTTATACTTCGACACCCAAAATCTTACATGGCATACTAACGCTTTTGCTTACCTTTGCTTTCTTTCAAGATGTCATTTGATTTAGCATGTTTGTTGATTTTAATTTGTATTGTTTATGAAACTTAATATGACTGCATGCTTCCCAAGGGCGAAATTTATCGTATACAAGTCTATTGAGTATCCCCTAATTAGCTAATGCTTCACTTTTCTTGGTCTTCTGGTTCTAGACCGGGCAGCTGTTTTTGTCAGTCGTAGCTGTGGTTCTTCTTTGAATTTTCATCTTATTTAACCCCTTTTCATGTGTTTTATTTTTATACATGTGTTTTTTTGTGTCGTCAGTGACTAGATATGATAAGCTTTTCCCTAGTGATTGCATGTATTTTTACGGTGCATGATGCACCTTAGTTATCCATCTGGATTGAGAACCTTTTTACCTTTGCAGCACAAAGGGACGTGTTCATGTGTTTTGTCTAGAATCTACACAAAATTCAGATAGTGGTTCATTAGCATTGGGTTCAAAGTCAGGTTCATCAGCTCAATTAAGTTCTCCTTTCCGGGAAATTGTGGGATCCACAGAAGAGTTATCAAATAGTAGTTTGTGTAGCAGCCCTGATGATAACAATCTAGAAGGAATGAAGGTTGAAGAAATTGAAGCACTACACCTGAGGCCAATCCATTCATTTAAATTGTCTGGAGCTGTTCTTGCTGTATGTCCATACCTTGAACGATATCTCCTGTTATCTGCCAGTAACATTGTAAGGATCCATCTTTTATCTATATTGCTTTTGTGCTTTCGTTAATCAGTTTGATAAATTGTGTAACATTTCTGCTAACTTAATGGCTCTTAAGTTCTATTCCTGACAAATTTCTGTTGCTCATTATTGTCCTTAATAGCTCTATGTATATGGGTTTGTGAATGATAACCCTCAACGCTTGAAAAAGTTGGCATCAACCAGGACACGCTTTACAATCACTTGCCTAACTGCTCATCATAATAGAATTGCAGTTGGAGATTGTCGTGACGGCATCCTCTTTTATTCCTACCTAGAAGTAAGCAACATCTATCTTTCCAGTAGGTGATGCATGTATTTAATGCTTACATTAGAATATCTTGTTATATTGATATTCTTGCTTATCTTCCAGGATCAGAATAAGTTAGAGCAACTTCATTGTGATCCCTGTCAGAGGCTGGTTGCTGATTGTGCTCTTGTGAATTTGGAAACTGCTTTTGTGTCAGACCGCCGAGGAAGTGTTGCTGTCCTGTCTTCTTTTAGTCATCTAGAAGGTAAATCCAACATTTTAACCTCAAATTCAGATATTATTATATATTTGGTTTCCTAAAGCCCTATTTGTTTGCTTGTACGTGCACATTCTGCACATGTAAAATTGAATTAGCAGCAAAGTCTTCAAACAAAGGGGAAAATTGCAAAGTTTGCATGCTCTACCAGCCTTTGTGAGCATGTGGAGTATGTACAATTCTGTGGAGGTGCTTTAAAGAGGCTGCTAATATTGGTGTTTGTAGGGAATACTTACCCTCTCTTTTGCTGTTTGTTCACATGGATTGTGTTCCCAACATGCACTACACGATTCTCTTGGAGCCATTTTCAATAGATACATACAGACTTAACAGTTAGGTCTCTCAAAGGACATAGTTATGGGTTCCTTTTGCTTGATCTACAACACTTCGTAGGTTACTTGGTAGGAAATATAATTTATGTTGGTCTTTTTTATGTCAATAAATGTTCTTTGAAGGGTAAAAAAATTCAATGGCTCATAGTCTGCTAACCTTTTTTAAGCAATTTTAGTTTGCGTTGAAACAGAGTGTGCTCTTGAGTTAGAGAATACATCAATGTTGTAAAGGGTGTGTTCTAATGTGTATAGGTCAGGCCGACCTCTACGTGTATTGTAAGGTATAGTAAGCATATCATAATTTATTTTTTAATTCATAAAAAATCAGTAAAAATAAGAAACATAGAGAAAAATTCAGAAACAATGTTGAAAAATCAAGAAAAATGTGTTCTACATAAAAAACTCATTACACACATAATGAACATTCATGATTTATGGTTCATAAGTAACAACACATAAGTAACGACACATTAATAAAATAAAGTGTGAACTTTAAAATATTTTACATCACAGTAAAACATATAATCCGTAGTCATTCACTGTCCAATGAGAATTGAAATAATGTTTACGATTAAATAATATCATGATTATTATCAATTGATATAATAATCGTTATCTTCTTCATCTTCATCCTCATCCTTTCAAACTGGTGATTTCACAAAGATATGGCATCATGTATCGGCTGTATCAAGGCACAATACACATGCATTTTGTGTATCGTGCCCGTGTCGTACAGATTTTTCCAACCTATACAATACATATCATATGATACAACTTCATATTCTATGATACAAATTACATTGGAATACATTTCTCAAGAGTCCGACATATTTATATATATGTATGTATATGTGTGTATATGCACATAGTTAGGGATGTCAGCAGATATAAGAGTATTACCATAAGCTTCGATCTTGATAATGCTTAATTTGATTCAGAACTATATGGGGGTTCAAAATGTGAAAATACAATCAATATCTGGAATGTCACATGTAATTGGATCTGGATGATTATAAGCAAAAGGATATATATCGGTTTGGTAAGGAAGATCCTATTTCATATCTGCATCTATTACTAATTAGATGTGAATTTTCTTTATCGAGTGCAACAACTTGAATTTGGGTTTGAAACAAATACTGGATTATCCAAACCATTGTCATCCCTCTATGTAGGCATTTCTCATTCTTATTGAGGGGAAAAGTAATCCCAGAGCTATATGCTGACTTTCTTTTTTTGTTTCCTGGAATTCCAGATAACGCAAGCCCAGAGCGCAATTTAACACTTTGTTGTTCTTACTTCATGGGAGAAACGGTTATGAGCGTGAGAAAGGTACAAAAAAAGTGTGGAGCTTTTATACCGAGTATTAAAAGGATGTCCTGTTGGGTAACTGGCATTTTATTTTCTTTTCTACAGCTAGTTTAGTTGAAGGGAAAATTGCTTGATAATGTTTTCTTTGGTTTTAATATGTACATTTTTATATATGGATATTCATGTGCTTGATTATATGGGAAAATGAAGGTTTCAGAGATTCCTTATGACCTAAAGTGTAACATCTACATGGTTCTGATAATTAGATGAATTTATGGTGATTTTAATTTTCTTGCAATGTTGAGTTGGCAAATATTTCATTTCCTGGACAGTCATATTGGTGATTTTGAATACATTAAGATCCCGTGGTACTTGCTAAGTGATCAAAAGTTTTAATTCAGGTTAAATGCTTGCTGTTTTCTCTATATCATGCAATTGAAAAGGGGAATTAAGAGACATTTGAGCTTTGCAACTAATTAGGAAAGAAAGGGGAATTTAGAAACATATTTTGGCATTGAAACTAAGTTGGAAGGCTAACTAAAGACTGAGATGTCAAGTGATATTTATTAATTTTTTACCACTAATAAAGAATTCGTTTTTTGTTATTTTCTTGTTGGTCAGGTACTCTGACATTCTCAGTTAAAGAAAAAGGGTTGAATGTTTTTGACTATTATGTGCTTAGCAAATGAAAATGGAAAAAGAAAGTGTTGCAGAAGATGGAGAAAAGAGAGGGAACACAGGAGAAGAGAACGAGAGGGAGAGAGAGAGTGAGAACAAACTAACGTGCCTTCATTGCTAACCCTAATCTCTTATTTAAAGAGAGAATAGGGGTCGGCTATTGTCTTTACACAAGAGAGACACAAAAAGATATAAATGACTAAAGAAGACTCTAACTTTTAAATAATCAGAAAACTACCACACTTATATAAACTTCCTAATTTCAACACTCCCCCTCAAGCTGGAGCATAGATATCAATCATGCTCAGCTTGTTACAACATCTAGAGAAATCACCAATAGGAAGAGCCTTAGTAAACATATCTGCCGCCTGATCTTCAGAAACTACATGAACTGTAGACACAACACCTTCTTGTATAAGATCTCGAATATAATGACAATCGACCTCTATGTGCTTTGTTCTCTCATGAAATACTGGATTATTTGCAATGTAAGTGGCAGCTTTGTTATCACAGTACATTTTCATAGGAAGAGGAACTTCAATACTCATATTTGTTAGCATAGACTTAACCCAAGTCATCTCAGTAGTCGTTTGGGCCATTGCTCTATATTCAGATTCTGCAGTTGATCTCGAAACTACATTTTGTTTCTTGCTTCTCCATGATATTAGGTTGCCCCCAACAAAGATACAGAAGCCTGTGGTGGATTTTCTGTCATCAACAGACTCTGCATAGTCAGCATCACTGTAAGCAACAATTTCTAGAGATTCACCTTTCTTGAAAAAGAGGCCTCTGCCCGGAGATGACTTTAGATATTTCAAAACCATCAATGCAGCATCCCAATGGACTTTTCTAGGTTTTTCCATAAACTGACTTAGTTTCCCAACAACAAAGCTAATATCTGGTCTAGTCACAGTGTCATACAGAAGCTTGCCAATAAGAGACCTGTAAGATCGTGAATCTACTAGCTCCGATTGATCATCATGAAGATGAAGACGTGGATTCATCGGAAGATTAGCCGGCTTAGCTCCTAACATCCCTGTATCCTGTAGTAGGTCAAGTACATATTTTCTCTGAGACAACACTACACATTCTTTGTTATGAGCAACCTCAATCCCAATAAAATATCGCAAGTGACCAAGATCTTTCGTGACAAAGTGCTTTTGAAGGAAAGTCTTTGTGATCGAAATTTCTTGATCACAATCACCTGTCAGGATAATGTCATCAACATAAACTACCGTAACAACTATACCTTTGGAGGTCTTCTTGATGAATAGAGAATGGTCCAAAGGAGATCTTTCAAAACCACACTGTGAAACGACCTCAGATAATTTGTGAAACCACGCCCTAGGACTTTGTTTAAGTCCATAAATTGCATTCTTCAGATGACACACTTTTCTACACTCCCCCTGTCGCTCGAACCCTGGGGGCTGCTGCATATATACAGTCTCTTCAAGATCACCATAGAGAAAGGCATTCTTTACATCCAGCTGATACATAGGCCAGTTAGAGTAAACCGCAACAGAGATAATGAGCCGAATAGTACCCAACCTGGCCACAGGAGAGAAAGTCTCAAAGAAGTCAACTCCATATGTCTGAGTATAACCCTTAGCCACTAATCAAGCCTTATATCTCTCTACAGACCCATCTGAATGGTACTTGACTGTAAAGACCCATTTAGAGCCAACAATATCACAATTTGAAGGAGGATCAACCAATTCCCAAGTACCACGCTGTAAGAGAGCATCCATCTCATCTTGCATGGCTTTTCGCCATTTACAGTCTAGTAGTGCTTGTTGATGACTAGTTGGTACAGTATGAACTGTCATAGCATGAAGAAACTGCTGTAAATTGTCATCAAGGTGGTCAGTGGAAACAAATTGTGAGATTGGATGCATAGTACACAGTCTCTTGCCTTTGCGCAGGGCTATAGGCAAGTCCTGAGAAAGATCAATGTCAGGTATACTTACTTCAATGGAGCTCACATCCTGAGAAGATTCTGATGGTCGACCATGAGAGGGATCCTGCCGACGCGTGTATACCAATGGAGGGTCCTGGAACCTATTCATTGTCGGAGTAGGAGAGGGAAAAGACTGCAACGGGACTGGAGGGATAGGTAGAGGAATAGAACATGGCATCTCAGATGACACAGAAGTAGGACTGAGACTCGAAGAAAGTGACATCCGCACTGATATACTCTTTGTGAGTTACCAGATCAAAGCACTTGTACCCTTTTTGGTTTCGAGGATAGCCAATGAAAACACACTTAATGGCTTGAGCAGCAAGTTTATCACGTTTGGGTCCAAGAATGTGAACAAAACAAGTATAGCCAAATACTTTTGGTGCAACTAGAAATAAGCTTCGATTGGGATAAACAAGTTTAATCTGTACTTTGTTGTCAATGGAGGATGATGGTAAACGATTTGTTAGGTAACAGGCCATGAGTATGGCATCACCCCATAAGTATGCAGGTACATGATTATGAAGCATTAGGGTACGAGCAACAGTTAGAAGTTGTCTATGTTTTCTTTCGGCAACTCCATTCTGTTGTGAGGTGTGGGGACATGTAAATTGAGGAGAGATACCNATTTGAACTCAAGAGCATTATCAGTGCGAATACACTTGACCAGAGAACCAAACTGAGTTTTTATTTCAATAATCAAGTTTTTGAGAATAGGTATTACCTCAGACCTTTCTTTCAAAAGAAATACCCAACTGACTCGAGAGTAATCATCAACAACAACCAGAAAATACCTAAACTTAGATCGGCTAGCAACCCTGCTAGGTCCCCACACATCAACATGAAGGAGATCAAACAACCCTCGACTTGATGGACTAAGACTCGAAGGAAAACTACTACGAGTATGTTTGCCAAGTTGACAGGCCTCACACTGAAATGACTCTGGGACTGAAAGGTGAGGTAGAATGGAACGAAGCTTGGACCCTGAAGGATGACCTAGTCTGAGATGCCATTGAAAGGGCGTAGAGTCTGATGTAGAAGAGGTAGCAGCAAGACCCATGGGAGCCGACAATATGTAGACACCCCCTTTTTCATAGCCACCACCAATAGTCTTCCCAGTTTGTAAGTCCTGAAATGAGCATGCACCAGGGTCAAAAATAATGCGACAGTGTAAATCAGTAGTCAACTGTTTAACAGAGAGCAAATTGGAAGGAAACTCAGAAGCGTATAAGACATGTGGAATGGTCATAGACTGAGAAAGCTTCACATCTCCATAACCCAATATAGGTGACAGTCTGCCATCTACAATTTTAACATGATGTGGCTAAGAGAATCTATGCAACACAGTGAACAAACCAGGTCTACTGCAGAAATGTCTCGATGCTCCTGAGTCAATAATCCAAGAGATACTTGAATCAGGCGTGGATGTACCCGTAGAGAGAGCTCGATCAATCAAAATAGTGGAAGTTGAAGCCTGTGAGACTCTGTGTGCCAAAAACTGCTCATACTCAGATCTGTCAATGCTAACTGTGACTGTAGATCCAAAAAGGGAGGGATTCCCAGTTCCTTTATAATCATTCCCACCATTTGGTTTGCTAATCTCAGCCATATTAAACACACCAGGGAGCACCAAAACAATTTTGCAGCAGTTTGAACACACAAAAGAACGTCCAACTTATAATTAATCAGTCAAGTAAGGGGCTGATCAACAACACAGAACTCAACAATATCACTCGCAGTCGTAGCACCACTGTCACACGTCAAGGGGCTGATCAGCAAAGTAGAAATCAACAATATCACGAGCAGCACCACTGCCACATGCCACTAATGTCACAATGATGATTATGCCAACATCTTCTAAGTATATGTATATTTTTCAAAGTCAGACGTAAGCAGTGATGCCATAAGTTGTGCACAGACTTAATGACAGCCAACAAAAACTTATTTTTCAGACAACTTCAGACCTTCCAACGTGACTTCTTCTACAAAAAAAATCAGACTTGCCTGCACGACATTGGTTTCCTCCACATGACTTCAAGAATGCATCGACCTAGGGTTTTAAGAAACCCTAACTTGAGCAAACAAATCTGCCCAAGATGTGAGCAGACTTGCTCACAGAAGTCTGCCCTAGAAAATCAGACGTGAGAGAGTAGAAAGGAAGTACCAATAGATTGTGTAGGTCCCCAAATGTTCATGTTACAGCCGACAGTCTTGAGAGAGAAATGTCCTTAAGACATTAACCAATGTAGACTCCCTCACAGCTGTGCATATAAATTTCTGTTGATGTTCACAGCTTCAATGTATCCATGTCCAGAGATTGATATATATATATATATATATATATATATATTTATCAGATCTGATATGATCCACATTTCAGAACTGATCTTGTCGTCTTCCACACAGCAACGACCAATGTGATCTGGCCTGAATTTCTTCTTCAACAGCAGCAACTAAGAAGCTTCTAATACAACCCTTTTCAGTCTTCCACGTTCCAGATCAGAAAAAGAAAAACTGTTCCACAGCAACTCCCACCCGCAACTTCCACGTAGTTGCTTATGCTGCACTACATCCATGTTAGGAACCTAATCACACATACCTCTCACGTGTGATTAGGTTCCCCTTCCACGCTGTCCACTATTTCTCGATCAGCAGAGAGAAGAGAGAAAGGAAGGGTAGAGAAAGAGAAAGGAAAGAAATGGAAAGAGATAGAATAGGAGAAGAGGTCGCCGGAAAATCACATCAGCCGTCACCGGAGAAGGATGGAGATAACCTGCTCTGATACCATGTTGCAGAAGATGGAGAAAAGAGAGGGAACACAAGAGAAGAGAACGAGAGAGAGAGAGAGAGAGTGAGAACAAACTAACGTGCCTTCATTGCTAACCCTAATCTCTTATTTAAAGAGAGAATAGGGGTCGGCTATTGTCTTTACACAAGAGAGACACAAAAAGATATAAATGACTAAAGAAGACTCTAACTTTTAAATAATCAGAAAACTACCACACTTAAATATAAACTTCCTAATTTCAACAGAAAGCAACAGTATAATAATAGAAAAGTTGGTTGACTTTTTGTAAATGGCTGAATGTGTTGGGATCTATGCTTAAGTTGTTCTTATGGTATCCGAACCAAATTATTTGTCTGTTTGACTTGAAGCATTTTTTTGTTTTGGGGTCAAAATTTCTATTTTTGTTGTATATCCTGTTTCTGCATTGGTCATTTTCCATTTTCAACGTATTATTTTTTTGTAGGGATCATTTTCTTTCCGGCTACCTACGGATGTGATAAAGGGCTGCAGCAGTAGTGAGGTGCTTTTGGATTCAGCAGATTATACTAGTGTTATTGCATGTACGCTTCTGGGAAGCGTGGTAATATTTGTCCCTCTCTCAAGGTACTTTTACTTCATTGCACACGTCCACATCTGAGGTACTGTATTATTGATTACGTTTGCTTTTCCTCTTTGAAGTTTTCAAATATTAAAGTCCTCAATATATTTTATTACAGGAATTATTAGCATGAGAGGCTTTTAAATTGTAGCTAAGGATTTACACACCCCAGTCTCCACAACCCTTTATAATCCTTCAGATTTTCTCCAGGAGAATTAATGGGCAAGCCAGGGTACGTTGGTTGACTGAATGGCAGGGAGAACAGGACCAAGGCCCAACATGGGAGGAACCATCCTTTTACCGCAACATTTTCCAGATTTTACACCTTTGAGGACAAGGTGTTGCTAAAGGGGAGGGCAATTGTTAGCATAGGGAAATATCAGCTGTTAAGGTGCTTTTTTTATAAATAGCCATGGGAATAATGGGTCTGGTCCCCCTTCTCGTTAGACCCATCTTCATACCGTATATACACTGTTACCCTAATGAATTAGGTTTTGTGCGAATAGTTAATGAACATAACGACCAATGTGCTAAAGAATGTCAGGTAACAAATCTGCAATTTTTTGGTTGAAAATGTTTCATTTCATGTTATAGAGATTGCCCTTGATTTTGTCCATGCATTTTCTAACATAATGCATTTTTTTTTTAAATGAATCTTGTGGTTAATCTTTTCCCTTTTAAAGTTATTGCTGGAGCCTGGAAGTTTAGATTCTACTTTGTTTTTTAATGGATTTGTTTATGCCTTTCCATGTTGTTGTGCTGATTATATATACATGATAAACAGGGAGGAACATGATTTATTAGTAGCTGTACAAGGTAAACTAATTGCTCACCCTCTTACTGCACCTATACTCGGAAATGACCATACTGAGTTTCGCGGGCGAGGATCTCCGGCAAGTATATTAGTATTGCTTATTGGCTGATGCAATGAACTTTGCTTAGTATGATTAGTTATGTTTCTTTGTGCTCAATATAATTAGTTATGCTTGTTGCAGATGGGTGTACCTCAGATTCTTGATGGTGACGTGCTGTCACAGTTCTTGGAGCTCACCAGTCTTCAACAACAAGCAATACTATCTTCTGATTTGCTGGGTTCTAGTGGTTCAAAAACCAAGTTTTCCAAGTCGACATTACCTGTTGACCAGGTTGTCCAGTTGCTTGAACGCCTTCTTAATTCTCTCAGCTAGCAACTATTCTTGATTCCTCACGCAGAATGTGACAGCAAACGGCGATTGCATCTTATGTTAACCGAGAGCATTTGCTAGCTGTTGATGCATGGACAATGAATTATCACAACTTGATCCCAGCCTACTTTGATTGGGTTTGGTCTAATACCTTGTGGATGGTCTGACCAATCGGGGTCTTGGCTTCTCTTGTGCCTACTTTGCAGATACTGCTGAAGCAGGGATTGGAGCTTCAGCTAATCTGTTATTCCTGCAAATAAGTGACTGAAAGTGGTTGTGGAGGGGCAATGATATCCACTGTCAAACTGCAATTTCTTACTCATGGAGCTGAAGAATGGTTCTAAGAGACTAAGATGTCTTCAAGAAAATTGGCCCTTATTCATTTGCTGCACCATATTCTTCAAATTCCTTTTAGAAGAGTACTGTCGGTATATCTATAAAGTCCCATGGCAAAAGTGGCGTCTTAGATATGCCGTGTTCCATAACTGTAACAGTGCACAGTTGGAAGTGTAGGAATATGCCTACCAACAAAAATTGGGATTGCTGCATTGGATGCCATTGCCAGCTGGAGTCTCAACTCAGTGGTGGAGTTTTAGGCATAAAATCTTTCCAGTTCTGTCTGGACCTTTTCCGAGCCATGGCATTGGTGTTGAAATCGGCTCGATGTGTACGATATTCCACTCTAATATCACGTATGTATAACTGGCTCAAACGAGTATGATTCTTGTAATGATATTGATACCTATGTATATAGATACTTGTAGTTTTCTATGTAATTGGATTAGTCAAAGAAAGTTGCCAATGAAGGAGATTCTTTCCCATTGGGGGTTTTTTTTTTAGTGGATTTTTTCTTGAATCCTATTCTGCCAAAACTGTAGAATCTGTGCTTTATGATCTCCTTGGGATAGCCTAAGATTCCATCATATGGTAAGATTTCAACAATATATATATGCCAGTCTTAATGTTGAGGCCCCTTACAAACAAAGAAATAACGGTGGCGTGCCAATCAGTTTCAATATGACCCCTTTGACATTTGGGTTGGTTGTATTTGTACCTTCATGAGTTTGAGCTCATTCTTGGTTCTTCAAGAATCTTAAAAACTAATGCCCAGTCCTTTGGAAAACGTATCTTGGTAAACGGCGCGTTCGGAGGCCTCATTTACATCGTCTTCAAAACAAGAGCCACTTTCGAGGAGGTAATGTCCATTCTTAATATGAAATTCTTCAGACTTGGATGATTTAAAGGCTTCTCAAATTACACTTGGTCGAATTTTGGTAAACATTGGAGAAAGCAAGAGCCCCGAACCTTTTTTCTAACAGTTTGCATGAGTAAACTGCAGTGTAGAGCTGCCATGTTAATCATGACCGTTTGTGTGTGGGGAAGATGTCTGCCTGCTTGGGTGAACTTCCGTATCAGGTGACAACCATCTGCAGCTGGAAGCCCTTAAACCACCTAGTCAGATATCTGGTGCACATGCACAATATCCCAGTTTGTCGAGGGTGAATAATGCAAATTTTTCTAGGGAGGAAGAATTTAGTTTGATGGGACTGCAGTCACGACCTTGCTACTTGCTAGACGAAAGAGTTTAGCATCTGTGGAGCACTTTAGGTGCACCTTTTGCATAGACTGTTAAGGTGAAAACATGCTTTGCATATATTGAGCACTTAAGTGAGTCAATGAGAAGGCATGAGCTCCGAGCAAAGTCGTTGAAGATGCACAAAGTTTTGTGGTCCGAGTAGGTTGAACATACTAAAGAATGTAATATTGATCCAGTGCAACGCAAAGCTCATCACAGTAAATGCGTGGGGTTCAATTCAGGAATACAACGCATTTGCTTCATCAGCAAAGGGCTTTTTCATGGTTAAGAACTTGCACCACAATTTGAAGATTAAAATGATAAAAAATGATTACATGAATATTACATGAATAATGGACATGTAGCCGAGTGTCCTTGCTACAATCTATCAAGTGACATTTTACCAAACTCCTCTTCCCTTCTACGTAACTCATTAACTTGGCTATTCATTCCTCTACGAGAATAGGCATTTATCATGGTAGTGTAAGTGATCTTATCAGGCTTACATCCTTTCTTCTCCATGTCTGCCAGAACCTGCCGCATCTCAGCGAGGCATCCTATCCTCCCATATGCATCAACCAAGCAATTGAAAAATGCTGTATCCAATGTAATATCTGAATTGTCAATGAACCGCATTACTGCCACAATTTTTTCAAGGTTTTGTGCTCTTCCATAAGCGCTTATGAGAGAGCTCAAAGTTACACAGTTAGGCTTTATCCTCTCTGATTTCATTAGCCTAAACAGATATTCCATCTGCTCTAAGTCTCCTGCTCTGCCAAATGCATCTATAAGCACGTTGTATGTCACCAGTGTCCAAGAAAAATAATACTTCTGCATATACTCCATTACGGCACTCATCCTATCATACATTTTTGACCTTCCATATGAATATAGTAATATATTAAATGTCTTTATGTTCGGCTGAATCCCACTGTCCTGGAATTTCTCATAGCATTTCTCCATCATCTCAATCTGCTTAGTGTTGCCAAAGGTCCTGAGAGTGGCATTCATTGTCCAAACATCTGGTCTGCATTCACGATCTCCAAGCATTTCCAAAAGCGTCCTTTCCATCTCGTCAAACTTTCCAGCCTTTCCATAAGCATCAATAAGTGTGTTATATATAACAGTGTTGGGCTGGATCCCTCTGCTAGCCATATCTTCTAGTAATATTTGGACTTTGTCAAACATAGTGAACTGTAAGCATGACTTTATGAAAATGGAAAAAGTAAAAACATCAGGTTGGCAGTCAGGCATCGTCTTCATCTTGTCAAGGATGGAAAACGCTTGGTCAAACAAACCACTTCGACTATAGGCTGAAAGAAGAGCAGTGTATGCTTCATGATTTATATTGCATCCTTCATCGACCATTGCATCAAAGAGGATGCGTGCCTTCTCTGTTTGCTTACACTTTCCAAGCATTACAATAAGCTTGATGTATATTCCAGCATTGGGCTTGTACCAGAGCTGTTCGCGCATTAGTTCGAACACCTGCAGGCATGCCCTTTGCTTAGAGCGTCGATGGATAAAATTTTTCCCTATTTGCATTAGATTATAATTTATACATATTTAACAGGCAAGCCAGGTTGAAACTAATAATTCTCCAGATTGTATGGAAGCACAAGGTAAGATACCAGGTTACTAACTACCTATACTCCTTGCCATGGAATAACATAGTCTACAACAATATAGATGCATCTGAATAACTCTGACAGTGACCAAAAAAAATAAATATGTTCCCACAAAAAAAGGAAATGTAAAGATAAGTCATTATGTGTTCCAGGTTACATGAATTTAAGCACAAGTATAACTTGACAATGCTCCGACACGTGATTAAGCTGCATCAAGATTTTAAGGTAATTAACAAAGACGTTTTGAGTTTCAACGTCATTGAAATTGCACAGAGGTACTAAGGTCCTTAGATAAGAACGGATTTGTAACTTGCAGAAAAATTATTGAGAACAACAAAGCCATGAATGAAGCTGCCGTCTGGCAATTTGATAATGGAGCTAAATTCTATCAGCAGAGCCACTCCCAACACAAGTAAACCGAGAAAATAGGATTCTAAGGAAAAACTGGATCTTTTAAGAATTGAACCAATCAATACAGAGAACTTTCTAGAGGTGTGGTTGACGAAGAATTTTTTTTTTTCAAATCAAACAGGAAAGTGAAAACATTGCTAAGTTAATCTATTTATGCGTGGAGATGTGTGCATTTCTTACAAAGGAAGACAAATGATCAAGGAAAAACATGCAGAAGACCTGTCCAATGAATAGGTTTCGATCATTAAAATTCAAAAACTGGTGAAAGACATGGCTAGGAAACAAAAAGCAGAAGTGGCTGCACTGTGCAGACTAGCGCATATTGGTTCTTCAACTTATTAATGCAAACACAATGGTATATCGCAGGGCTTCAAATCTTTTTTTGTCACTTACGCAATTCGGGAAACCGAGATAGAAGAAGAGATTTTGTTGGTGAAAGAGAATTCGAACAAACAAGCAGGATAAGTGGAAAAAGAACAAGGACAACCTTGAGAGCCGATTCCCATCTCAAAGAAGTGATTCTCTCGTGAAGTGCTTCGAGGACAGTTCTAGGCAAGAGCTTCCTAGAATTTGCAGACCCTCTTTTCTTCTCGATGACTGCCTTTGTTGCTTCTCTTCTCAAAATGATGGAGATTGCCTTCTGTGATGCGATCTTCCTGTTTATCGCTTCCTTCCTCTCTCTGGCCTCCTTCTCTGATGATGATGAGCACATTGCGCTGATTGAAGCCCATTTCCCTCCTCCTCCTAATGGAGACTCTACTCGTGATGTTGATGAAGATGTTGACGGTACTACCAAAAATTGGTTGCCCAGAAAGGCTGTCGAATGGCCAGTCACCATCTCTGATTTAGAAAAGCTCACATTTGCTTGCTGTTATAACAAACCTTCAATGTGCTTCTCGATTTCTCTGAAACAATCGGTAAGTAAAATCTTAAAATGCCTACGTAATTGAACTTTACCTGCAAAATAAGATCTCTTCAAATGGCTTCTATGCTATTGACAAAAAGGTAAGTTGTTTACAATCAGAAAAAAATGCTAGAGAATGTAAAGCTTTATGGAATATTGTTACGGTCACGCATTCGAAGGAAAGAGGAGGACACTCTACCTCAAAAACCTTGTTTCTGGCTATATCCAGTAAAATTTTATTAGAACAACCGGATAAAATCACATCAAAAGAAATTAAAGAAGGAGCACAAGTAACCTAGAACAAAAGTACGGATTTGAACAGTCAAACTACAGACAAAAGAAGAAAATGGATACAGACCTAAATCATTGCAGAGTTTTTAGCAACAACAACAATTCTCAAACCAAGTTACGATTGAATTCAGTTGACTTAAGTGCATAACTTCATCAATAGCAAAAGTTTTCCAAATACCAAAGTGCGAGTAATACTCCTAGTGNAGGGGGGAAAGGGGGAAGAAGGAGAGGGGGGAAGGCCGATGGGGGAAGGGGGAAGGAAGAGAGAAGGAGAGGCGGAGACTAGACAGACAGAGAGAGGGAAGGAGAGGGGGAGGAGGGGAGAAGGAGAGGCGGAGACTAGACAGACAGAGAGAGGGAAGGAGAGAAAGGGAGGGGCAATGGCCGAGGGCTGCTGGCTCGCTGCTCTCAATCGAGAGAGAGAAAGAAAGATGAACATACCTTTAGGACAGTGCGAATCGAGAGAATCGAGAGAGAGAGTGAGAGATGAACATGCCTTTTTAAGAGGTGGTTTCTCAACAGTGAAGTGCAGTCTGGCTGGTGACGGTGGCTCTTCTTCTCAACAGTGAAGTGCAGTCCAGTGATGGTGGCTAACCAGAGAAGGAGAGGCGGAGGGGGGGAAGGGGGAGGAAGGAGAGGCAGAGGGGAGGGGGAAGAAGGAGGATGGGGAACGGCAGGAGGAGGAACGGGCGGACGAGCAGGACGGACGGGCGGTGCAAAAAATTAAAAAAAAAAAAATAATTTTTTTAGTAACGGGCCGAATCGGGAGTCAGATAGGATCGGATCACGAAAAGGTCGGATTCCCGATTGATAGCAGTTGGTTCAAACGCGGACCTCACATCGAATCCGATATGCATGAATGCGCTTCAATCCAGACATGAAAGACATATTTTCGACTAAAAATCCTGCGCTTTTGCATGTAAATGGTGTCTGGGGTGGACACGCGTCTTCCTTTGGATCCAAATTAAATTAAATTTTAGCTCATTTGTATTCGGTTAAATTTTAGCCAACAGCTTTTTCTGTACAAGTTTGTTTAGTTGAAGGCAACAATTTTGCCTTTTATTTAACTTTTGCCTATAAGCATGGGAAGCATATTAATCAATCGTGGGAAAAATTTGTGGAAGCAATTCTTGCCAAAGGAGTTCCTGGTATTTTAAAGAGAGTGTTCACATAAAAATAAAAATGACAAAGTTTGGCTTTTTCAAAACCTTTTACGGTGCAAAGCTTGTCTAATGGAAAACTTTTGCCAATCACCGAACTGCTCTAAAAGAACGTGATACTACCTCTTTGTAGTATTCTGGGTATACAAGTTTCATTTCTTGTTATAGAGTTTCTTTATGTCGATAAACATGGTCGAATATGTTTCGAATTTACTAAACAAACATTATGTAGTCTTTCAACAAGAAGACTTTTGCCGGAAGAGCTTATTGTACCTTAAGGAAGCCTCCTTAACATCCATAAATAAGGCCTAAAAAAAGTTTTCCTGGGAAATATTTTCCTAATGAAAATTTTTGCCAAACGACCAATGTGCTAAAGAATGTTAGGCAACAAATCTGCAATTTTTTGAATGAAAATGTTTCATTTCATGTTATAGAGATTGACCTTGATTTTGTCTATGTATTTTCTAACATAATGCATTTCATTAATCTTGTGGTTAATATTTTCAGCTCATTTTTCTTTTCCTTTTGAAAGCTATTGCTGGAAGTTTAGATTCTACTTTGTTTTTAATGGAGTTATTTATGCTCTATGTTGTTGTGCTGATTGTGTATACATAATAAACATGGAAGAACATGATTTATTAGTAACTGTACAAATTAAACTAATTGCTCACCATCTTATTGCACCTATACTCGGACATAATCTCCGGCAAGTATATTAGTATTGCTTACTGGCTGCTGCAATAAAATTTGCTCAGTATAATTAGTTATGCTTCTTCATGCTCAATATAATTAGTTATGCTTGTTACAAATGGGCGTATCTCAGATTCTTGATGGTGCCACAGTTTCTTGGAGCCAGCCAGTCTTCAACAGCATGGAATACTATCTTCTGATTCGTCGGGTTCTTGTGGTTCAAAAACCAAGTTTTCCAAGTCGACACTACCTGTTGACCAAGTTGTCCAGTTGCTTGAACACCTGCTTAATTCTCTCAGCTGGCAACTATTTTTTATTCCACTCACGCAGAATGTGACAGCAAACAGCGATTGCATTTTATCTTAACCGAGAGCATTTGCTAGGTGTTGATGCATGGACAATGAAATTGAAAACTGTCTCCTAAAATAGATGAAATGTCACAATGTAATTGGTAACAAGAAGCATTTTGTCTTTAAAGGCATTTCATTCATTGGCCTCATTCTGCATGTTCTCTTGTAATGGGATCCCAATGAAATTTGGTTGGGATCAACTTAAAAGTCAATTTTTACTTGACACTTGAAAAATTTCTCTTTTCATTACATGCTCTTATTACTGAAGGGTTACCTTGGGGTTCTGTAGGCCTGGAAGGATCAGATGCTGGGTTAGTATCTGTGCTGGAGTCGCTTGAGTTCTGTTTGAAACTTTGGAGTTTTGTGGCTAGTGTGCTAGAGGACCTCTCAAATGCAATCAATCGAGTCCACATATACCAGGATCTTATTAATAGCGGGCGTTCATTGCTCAACCATTCATACAGGGCAAAACAAGAATATGAGAGGTAAAATAGCTAACTTTCATTTTCTGCTGGGCTCCTTAGGTCAGTTGTTTCTGTTAGTTATCTTGTTGTTGGTTATCTAATCAATAACATTTTCATCTCTCGCTTTCACTGAGTTTAGTGTTCTTTTATTTTGCATGTTCAAAGGACTACTAGTTTCAGTCTTACTCTAGCCTCTGAGCAAGAAAAAGCTGTGATAGAGAAATGTATACCAGAGCTTAGGGTGCGTTTGATGCACCGGGTGAAATTTAACGTGGTAAATTTTTCTGGCAAATTTAACCTGGTAAAATTTTCAGGTTGAAATTTAACCCTCTTCCGATTTGAGGTCATGTTTGATGCACCAGAAGAATTTACCCTATTAATTTTAATCATGTTTGATGCACAATGAAACATTTAACCTGGTAAATTTAACTATGTTTGATGCAGTTGATAGATTTAGAAGACTTTTTCAGAAATGAAATAAATTATATGACAACATTGCGGCCTTCAAGATCAAAAAAAGAAAAATTCATAAACAGACGCCATCAATGTAATGGACTGATATTCAACTATAAACAAGTAATCAACTTGTCATAAAATAAACTGATATTCAAAATAATAGTAGAACATGTAAGAGAGTTTAAAAACATTCAACACAACTTGTTGTCCCATCCAGTACATATAAAGTTTAACGACTACAACTTATATGAAAGTTTAACGAGTACAGATCCAACAAAGTTTAAAGCAGTCACCAAATAACATATGTGTCCCATCCAGTACATAAGTTTAACGAGTACAGATCCAGCAAAGAAAACAAGTAATAACAAAAAAAGCAATCCAGAAAACTTGAATGTTGATCCATCCATTTGTCTTCATCACTTCTTTCTCTTCCGTTGCCTTGACATCGACAATGTCCAATGGCCTACAAAATTGCACACTGTATTTGTTGTGCAGATATTCATTCATCTGATATTGAGCTGCTTCATAGGTATGAAATGATCTTAAGAAGCTAGTATTGAATGCTGAAAAATGCTTGGATGATTGCAAACGTGTTAGAGGCTTGGTAAGGACCCTTGCATGAGCTGAAATTGATCCCAACCTACTTTGATTGGGTTTGGTCTAAGACCTTGTGGATGGTTTGGCCAATCTGGGTCGTGGGCCAGTAGGGGTGAACACGAGCCGAGTCGAGACCAACCTTAGTCAGCTCAAACTCGGCTCGCCTTCTATTTTGCACAACTCGAGAACGAATCAAGTTATATAATCTAACTCAAGCTTGGCTCAATTGAGCATGTCAGAGCTCAAAATCAAGCTCAAGCTCGTTTAACTCGTTTAATGGCGTGTCTTTTACAGGTGTGTTGCAATACGGCTATGGAGAAAGATGACAGCGAGCATGCTGCTGCTATGGAATAGATGACAGCAGAGGATCCGTGTAAAAGAGGAACCAGATGAGATATCAGGAAGTTTTCGATTTTCAAGGATCTGTTCGCACCCCACCCCTTTTGCAAAGGAGGTTGAAATGCGAGTCAGCAAAATTCTTTTAAAATTGGGGTTTTGAGGAAAATTTTCAAGAGAAAGGGATCTGCCCGTCCCTATTATGGTGTTCGCACCCCACCCCTTTTGCAAAGGAGGTTGAAATGCGAGTCAGCAAAATTCTTTTAAAATTGGGGTTTTGAGGAAAATTTCCAAGAGAAAGGGATCCACCCGTCGGTACGAGGTCCAACCGTTCCTGCCGCCTTTAACAGGGGTAATTAGACCAAGGACTAAGGATCATTTGGATCGTGTACGAGTTATTGATGCAAATCCTATATGCTTGTGCATTGAGGTTTTGGATTCAAGAACCAAAATTCATTTTTGAATGAATGAATTTGAAGATTTGAGGGTTTTCAAGTTGGTTCAAAANTTTGAAATACATGATTCTTGAAGATTTTGAAGATTGAAATTGAGTTCTTTGTTGTGAACTCTAGATGATTCATGAGTTGAAATGATCAACTTTTGGAAAATAGCCATGTTTCCTTAGCAAAGGAAATCGATTTTTGAATGCTTCTTTTATCAAATCATAGATTCCAAATTGTTCGAAAACATATTGTTTTCCAAATGCACTTTGGCCAAAATTAGGAGTGCATTGCTTGTGTTTTCTTTTGAAGTTAAGAGAAGTTTACAAATTTTTGTTGCAATATGACTTGGTCACTTTTTGCAACTCAAATTCGAATCACTTAACTTCTTAAGAATGTGCATGTGGTGCTATTGATTTTGAGTGAAGGTGAATGCATGAAACAAGAAGGGAAACTATATGGAACATTCATTCTTCTCTCTCTTATAATCCCTCAAGATCCATTCATATGAAACATACATTCTTCACTCTCTCATAATCTCTCAAAATTTATACATTCTTCACTCTCTCATAATCTCTCAAAGTCCATATTGCACGTCATACGATTTATGCATGAAGATTGATTAAAATGTAGGACTTTCTCTATATGTGCTCATTATATGAATGAGCACATGAATTAGAGATGTAGTCCATAAGCTTAAGGCTTGACATAAAATTATCAAAATGATGAAAATATATATAAATAATGTCAAGTTCAATCTTTGAAATGGATGGGAGACGTGGATGTCATCCACTTCTGTCTCAAAATAGCTGAAAATCAGACCTTGTGTTGATTTAAATATCTGAAAATTATGGAGATTGGTTCCAATAAATATCATATTCCTTAGATGGAAACAACAAGTCTTTCAAATAGATTCAAATTTCAGATTGGTAGTAATGAAATCGTTAACTTCTTTGGATGATTTTAGGATAGTTGGCATTTCAAATATATAAACTTTGACATGCTTAAACCAATTCCTATGAAACATGGTCTGATTTCGACACCTAACATACATCGTATGTATGGGTTTCTGAAATCAAGCGAATTTTAAAATGAAATGAAAATGATCTCATAGCTTGGTACTATGGAAATCAATAAAAATGATCCATTTTCTTAAAAACCAGTTTGGAAACATGTTCCAACCTGATTTTAAGAGAAGAATGCAATTTTTAACAAGAGATTGAACAC
>JAANDH010001767.1:9107-35103 GCA_011799765.1 Nymphaea thermarum | reverse complement strand
TTCATATGATCTCTTATTATTAATCTAATATGTTTAACTTGTTATAATGTCTAAAATGAATTATTTGAATGATTAAAATCACTAGTTTATGTAGATACAAATGAGACCAATGCTTTCGTTTGATCCCTTGAAACTAATTCAATGAGTTGAACTTGTAGTTGCATCTCTAACAAACGATCTAAGAGATTGAAATCCCAAGCTCGTATCAATACAAGAGGGATTTAATTGATTCATTTGATCCCACATATTTAATTGATCGTGGTTAACTTGTTGTTATATTCACATTCAATGATTTAGTGGATTGAAATCACAAGTTTGTATGAAAATGAATGAGATTCAACTTATTCATATGATCTCATATTGTTAATCTAATATGTTTAACTTGTTATAATGTCTATAATGATTGATTAATGATTACAATCACTACGAGAGAGAATTAATTGATTCATTTGATCACACATATTTTATTGAATGTGGACAACTTGTTGTTACATTCACATTGAATGATTTGGTGGATTTAAATCACAAGTTTGTAAGAAAATAAATGAGATTCAACTCATTCATATGAGCCCTCTTAGTTAATCTAATATGTTTCACTTGTTATATTGTCGATAACATAATTATTTAAATTATAAAAATCTCTAGTTTATATGGATACAAATGAGACCAATGCATTTGTTTGATCCCTTGTATATAATCCAATGAGTTTAACTTCTTATTACATCAATAGTGAATGATTTAACGGATGGAAATCACAAGTTCCTATCAATACGAGTGGGATTTAAGTGATTCTCTTGGTCACACATATCTAATTGAATGTTCTTAACTTGTTGTTATATTAACATTCAATGAATTAGGGGATAGAAATCACAAGTTTGTATGAAAATGAATGAGATTCAACTTATTCATATGATCCCTTATTGTTAATCTAATATGTTTAACCTGTTATAATGTCTATAATGAATGATTTGAACGATTAAAATCCTATGTTTATGTAGATACAAAAGAGACCAATTCATTCATTTGATCCCTTGAAACTAAGCCAATGAGTTGAACTTGGAGTTACATCTCTAACGAACGATCTAAGAGATTGAAATCCCAAGAACGTTTCAATACGAGAGAGATTTAATTGATTCATTTGATCACACATATTTTATTGAATGTGGTTAACTTGTTGTTACTTTCATATTGAATGAATTTTTGGATTTAAATCACAAGTTTGTATGAAATTGAATGAGATTCAACTCATTCATTTGATCCATTTTAGTTAATCCAATGTGTTTCACTTGTTATAATGTCCATAACGAATAATTTGAATTATCAAAATCTCTAGTTTATATGGATACAAATGAGACCACCATATTTGTTTGATCACTTGTATCTAATCCAATGAGTTTTACTTCTTATTACATCTATAATGAATGATTTAAATGATTGAAATCACAAGTTCCTATCAATACGAGTGGGATTTAAGTGATTCTTTTGATCACTCATATCTAATTGAATGTTCTTAACTTGTTATTACATCTATATTGAATGATTTAGTGGATTGAAATCACAACTTTAAAAGAAAATGAATGACATTCAAGTGATTCATTGCTCACTTACATTTAATCTAATGTGTTTCACTTGTTATTACATCTATAATTAATGATTTAAATGATTGAAATCACATGTTTGTATGAAAATGAATGTGATTCATCTCATTCACATGATACCTTTTAGTTAATCTAACATGTTTCACTTGTTATAATGTCCATAACGAGTGATTTAAATGATCAAAATCTATAGTTTACATTGGTAGAAATGAGACCAACGCATTTGTTTGATCCCTTATATCTAATCCAANTTTGATCCCTTGAAACTAATCCAATAAGTTGAATTTGTGGTTACATCTCTAGCGAACGATCTATGAAATTGAAATCCCAAGTTCGTATCAATACGAGAGAGATTTAATTGATTCATTTGATCACACATCTTTTATTGAATGTGGTTAACTTGTTGTTACATTCACATTGAATGATTTGGTGGATTTAAATCACAAGTTTGCAAGAAAATGAATGAGATTCACCTCATTCATATGAGCACTCTTAGTTAATCTAATATGTTTCACTTATTATAATGTCGATAACTTAATTATTTAAATTATCAAAATCTCGAGTTTATATGGATACAAATGAGACCAATGCATTTGTTTGATCCCTTGTATATAATCCAATGAGTTTGACTTCTTATTACATCTAGAGTGAATGATTTAACGGATGGAAATCACAAGTTCCTATGAATACGAGTGAGATTTAAGTGATTCTCTTGGTCACACATATCTAATTGAATGTTCTTAACTTGTTGTTATATTCACATTCAATGATTTAGGGGATTGAAATCACAAGTTTGTATGAAAATGATTGAGATTCAACCTATTCATATGATCCCTTATTGTTAATCTAATATGTTTAACTTGTTATAATGTGTATAATGAATGATTTGAATGATTAAAATCCTATGTTTATGTAGATACAAATGAGACCAATTCATTTGTTTGATCCATTGAAACTAATCCAATGAATTGAACTTGGAGTTACATCTCTAACAAACGATCCAAGAGATTGAAATCCCAAGTTCGTATCAACACGAGAGAGATTTAATTGATTCATTTGATCACACATATTTTATTGAATTGGTCAATTAAATCTCTCTCGTATTGATACGAACTTGGGATTTCAATCTCTTAGATCATTCTTTAGGGATGTAACTACATCTTTGACTCATTGGATTAGATATAAGGGATCAAACAAATGCGTTGGTCCCATTTCTACCAATGTAAACTAGAGATTTTGATCATTTAAATCATTCTTTATGGACATTATAACAAGTGAAACATATTAGATTAACTAAATGAGATCATATGAATGAGATGAATCACATTCATTTTAATACAAACTTGTGATTTCAATCATTTAAGTCATTCATTATAGATGTAATAACAAGTGAGATACATTAGATTAAATATAAGTGAGCAACGAATCACTTGAATGTCATTCATTTTCTTTTAAAGTTGTGATTTCAATCCACTAAATCATTCTATATAGATGTAACAACAAGTTAAAATTATTCAATGTGAATGTAACAACAAGTTAACCACATTCATTAAAATATGTGTGATCGAATGAATCAATTAAATCTCTCTCGTATTGATATGAACTTGGGATTTCTATCTCTTAGATCGTTCGTTAGAGATGTAACTCCAAGTTCAACTCATTGGATTAGTTTCAAGGGATCTAACGAATGAATCAGTCTCACTTGTATCTACATAAACAAGTGATTTTAATCGTTCAAATCATTCATTATAGACATTATAACAAGTTAAACATATTAGATTAACAATAAGGGATCATATGAATAAGTTGAATCTCATTAGATTAAATATAAGTGAGCACATTCATTCATTATGGATGTAACAACAAGTTAAGCACATTCAAATAGGAATGTGTGATTAAGAGAATCACTTCAACTCCACTCCTATTGATAAGAACTTATGATTTCAATTTCTTAAATCGTTCACTATAGATGTAACAAGAAGTTAAACTCATTGGCTTATATACAAGGGATCAAACAAATGCATTGGTCCCATTTGTATCAATATAAACTAGTGATTTTAAGCACATTCAATTAGATATGTGTGATTAAGAGAATCACTTAAATTCCACTCTTATTGATAAGAACTTGTGATTTCAATCCCTTAAATCGCTCACTATAGATGTAACAAGAAGTTAAACTCATTGGATTAGATACAAGGGATCAAACAAATGCATTGGTCTCATTTGTATCAATATAAACTAGTGATTTTAATCATTTAAATAATTCATTATAGATATTATAACAAGTGAATATTAGATTAACTATAGGGGATCATATGAATGAGTTGAATCTCATTGATTATCATACAAACTTGTGATTTCAATCCACTAAATCATTCAATGTGAATGTAACAACAAGTTAACCACATTCAACAAAGTATGTGTGCTCAAATGAGTCAATTAAATCTCTCTCGTATTGAAACGAACATGTGATTTTAATCTCTTAGATCGTTCGTTAGAGATGTAACTACAAGTTCAACTCATTGGATTAGTTACAAGGGATCAAACAAATGCATTGGTCTCATTTGTATCTACATAAACTAGTGATTTTAATCCTTTAAATCATTTATTATAGACATTATAACAAGTTAAGCATATTAGATTAACAATAAGAGATCATATGAATAAGTTGAATCTCATTCATTTTCATACAAACTTTTGATTTCAATCCACTAAATCATTGAATGTGAATATGACAACAAGTTAACTAGATTCAATTAAATATGTGTGATCAAATGAATCAGTTAAATCCCTCTCATATTGATACAAACTTGTGATTTCAATCTCTTAGGTAATTCGTTAGAGATGTAACTAGAAGTTCAACTCATTGGATTAGATATAAGGGATCAAACAAATGCGTCGGTCCCATTTCTACCCACATAAACTAGAGATTTTGATCATTTGAATCATTCGTTAAAGACATTACAACAAGTGAAACATATTACATTAACTAAAAGGGATCATATGAATGAGACGAATCACATTTATTTTCATATAAACTTGTGATTTCAATCATTTAAATCATTCATTATAGATGTAATAACAAGTGAGTTACATTAGATTAAATATAAGTGAGCAACGAATCACTTGAATCTCATTCATTTTCTATTAAACTTGCGATTTCAATCCCCCAAATCATTCAATATGAATGTAACAAGTTAAACGCATTCAATTAGATATGTGTGATTAAGAGAATCACTTAAATTCCACTCTTATTGATAAGAACTTGTGACTTCAATCGCTTAAATCGTTCACTATAGATGTAACAAGAAGTTAAACTCATTGGATTAGATACAATGGATCAAACAAACGCATTGGTCTCATTTGTATCAATATAAACTAGTGATTTTAATCATTTTAATCATTCATTATAGACATTATAACAAGTGAATATTAGATTAGCTATAGCGGATCATATGAATGAAATGAATCTCATTGATTATCATGCAAACTTGTGATTTCAATCCACTAAATAATTCAATGTGAATGTAACAACAAGTTAACCACATTCAATAAAGTATGTGTGATCAAATGAATCAATTAAATCTCTCTCGTATTGATACGAACTTGTGATTTCAATCTCTTAGATCGTTCGTTAGAGATGTAACTACAAGTTCAACTCATTAGATTAGTTTTAAGCGATCAAACGAATGCATTGGTCTCATTTGTATCTACATAAACTAGTGATTTTAATCCTTTAAATAAATTATTATAGACATAATAACAAGTTAAACATATTAGATTAACAATAAGAGATCATATGAATAAGTTGAATCTCATTCATTTTCATACAAATTTGTGATTTCAATCCACTAAATCATCGAATGTGAATATAACAACAAGTTAACTACATTTAATTAAATATGTGTGATCAAATGAATCAATTAAATCCCTCTCATATTGATACAAACTTGTGATTTCAATCTCTTAGATCATTCGTTAGAGATGTAACTACAATTTCAACTCATTGGATTAGATATAAACTAGAGATTTTGATCATTTAAATCATTCATTATTGACATTATAACAAGTGAAACATATTAGATTATCTAAATGGGATCATATGAATGAGATGAATCACATTCATATTCATGCAAACTTGTGATTTCAATCATTTACATCATTTATTATAGATGTAATAATAGGTGAGACACATTAGATTAAATATAAGTGAGCAATGAATCACCTGAATCTCATTCATTTTCTTTTAAAATTGTGATATCAATCCACTAATCATTCAATATAGATGTAACAACAAGTTAAGCACATTCAATTTGATATGTGTTATCAAGAGAATCACTTAAATCCCACACGTACTGATAGGAACTTGTGATTTCATCCCTTAAATCATTCACTATGGATGTAATAAGAAGTTCAACTCTTTGTATTAGATACAAGGGATCTAACAAATGCATTGATCTCATTTGTATCTATATAAACTACTGACTTTAATCATTTAAATCATTCATTATATTCATTATAACAAGTGAATATTAGATTAAGCATAGGGGATCATATGATTGAGTTGAATCTCATTCATTTTCCTACAAACTTGTGATTTCAATCCACTAAATCATTGAATGTAAATATAACAACAAGTTAACCACATTCAATTAAATATGTGTGATCAAATGAATCAATTAAATCCCTCTTGTATTGATACGAACTTGTAATTTCAATCTCTTAGATCATTCGTTAGGGATGTAACTACAAGTTCAACTCATTGGATTAGATATAACATATCAAACAAATGTGTTAGTCCCATTTCCATCCATATAAACAAGAGATTTTGATCATTTAAATCAGTCGTTATAGACATTATAACAAGTGAAACATATTTGATTAACTAAAAGGGATCATATGATTGTGATCATTTTCATGTAAACTTGTGATCTTTCATTATAGATGTAATAACAGGTGAGACACATTAGATTAAATACAAGTGAGCAATGAATCACTTGAATCTCTTTCATTTTCTTTTAAACTTGTGATGTCAATCCACTAAATCATTGATATAGATGTGATAACAAGTTAAGCACATTCAATTAGGTATGTGTGATCAAGAGAATCACTTAAATCCCAATCATATTGATATGAACTTGTGATTTCAATCCCTTAAATCATTCACTATGGATGTAATAAGAAGTTCAAATAAACTAGTGATTTTAATCATTTAAATAATTCAATATAGACATTATAACAAGTGAATATTAGATTAACTATAGGGGATCATATGAATGAGTTGAATCTCATTCATTTTCATACAAACATATGATTTCAATCCACTAAATCAATGAACGTGAATATAACAACAAGTTAACCACATTCAATTTAATAAGTGTGATCAAATGAATCAATTAAATCTCTCTCGTATTGATACGAACTTGTAATTTCAATCTCTTAGATCATTCGTTAGGTATGTAACTACAAGTTCAACTCATTGTATTAGATATAACGGATCAAAAAATGCGTTGGTCCCATTTCTACCAATATAAACTAGATATATTTTGATCATTTAAATGATTCGTTATAGACATTATAACAAGTGAAAGATATTAGATTATCTAAAAGGGATCATATGAATGAGATGAATCACATTCATTTTTATACAAACATGTGATCTCAATCATTTAAATCATTCATTATAGATGTAATAACAAGTGAGACACATTAGATTAAATATAAGTGAGCAATGAATCATTTTAATCTCATTCATTTTCTTTTAAACATGTGATTTCAATCCACTAAATCATCCTATATGGATGTAGCAACAAGTTAAGCATATTCAATTAAATATGTGTAATCAAGAGAATCACTTAAATCCCACTCGTATTGATAGGAACTTGAGATTTCAATCTCTTAAATAATTCAAACAAACGCATTGGTCTCATTTGTATCAATATAAAATTGTGATTTTAATCACTTAAATCATTCATTATAGACATTATAATAAGTGAATATTATACTAACTATAGGGGATCATATGAATGTGTTGAATCTCATTCATTTTCATACAAACTTATGATTTCAATCCACAAAATCATTCAATATGAACGTAACAACAAGTTAACCACATTCAATAAAATATTTGTGATCAAATGAAACAATTAAATCTCTCTCGTATTGATACAAACTTGTGATTACAATCTCTTAGATCTTTCGTTAGAGATGTAACTACAAGTTCAACTCATTGGATTAGTTACAAGGGATCAAACGAATGCATTGGCCTCATTTTTATCTACATAAACTAGTNATAACAACAAGTTAACCACGTTCAATTAAATATGTGTGATCAAATGAATCAATTAAATCTTTCTCGTGTTGATACGAACTTGTAATTTCAATATCCTAGATCATTCGTTAGGGATGTAACTACAAGTTCAACTCATTGGATTAGATATAAGGGAACAAACAAATGCGTTGGTCCCATTTCTACCCATATAAACTGGAGATTTTGATCATTTAAATCATTCGTTATAGACATTATAACAAGTGAAACATATTAGATTATCTAAAAGGGATCATATGAATGAGATGAATCACATTCATTTTCATACAAACATGTGATTTCAATCATTTAAATCATTCATTATAGATGTAATAACAAGTGACAGACATTAGATTAAATATAAGTGAGCAATGAATAATTTGAATCTCATTCTCTTTCTTTTAAACTTGTGAGTTCAATCCACTAAATCATTCTATATGGATGTAACAACAAGTTAAGCACATTCAATTAAATATGTGTGATCAAGAGAATCATAAAATCCCACTCGTATTGATAGTAACTTGTGATTTCAATCCTTTAAATCATTTAGTAGGGACATAACAAGAAGTTAAACTCATTGGATTATATACAAGGGATCAAACAAATGCATTGGTATCATTTGTATCCATCTAAACTAGTGATTTTAACCATTTAAATCATTCATTATGGATATTATAACAAGTGGAACATATTAGATTAACTAAAAGAGATCATATGAATGAGACGAATCACATTCATTTTCATACAAACTTGTGATTCCAGTTATTTAAATCATTCATTAAAGATGTAATGAGCATTGAATCACTTGAATCTCATTCATTTTCTTTTAAACTTGTGATATCAATCAACTAAATCATTCAATATAGATGTAAAAACAAGTTAGGCACATTCAATTAGATACGTGTTATCAAGAGAATCACGTAAATCCCACTTGTATTGATAGGAACTTGTGATTTCAATCCCTTAAATCATTCACTATGGATGTAATTAGAAGTTCAACTCATTGGATTAGATACAAGGAATCAAACAAATGCATTGGTCTCATTTGTATCCATATAAACTAGTGATTTTAATCATTTAAATCATTCATTATGGACATTATAACAAGTCAATTAAATATAAACTTGTGAATGAGTTGAATCTCATTCATTTTCATACAAACTTGTGATTTCAATCTACTAAATCATTGAACGTGAATATAACAACAAGTTAACCACGTTCAATTAAATATGTGTGATCAAATGAATCAATTAAATCCCTCTCGTATTGATACAAACTTGTAATTTTAATTTCTTAGATCATTCGTTAGGGATGTAACTACAAGTTCAACTCATTGGATTAGATATAAGGGATCAAACAAATGCGTTGGTCCCATTTCTACCTATATAAACTGGAGACTTTGATTATTTAACTCATTCATTATAGACATTATAACAAGTGAAACATATTAGATTATCTAAAAGGTATCATATGAATGAGATGAATTACATTCATTTTCATACAAACTTGTGATTTCAATCATTTAAATCATTCATTATAGATGTAATAACAAGTGAGACACATTAGGTTAAATATAAGTGAGCGATGAATCACTTGAATCTCATTCATTTTCTTTTAAACTTGTGATTTCAATCCACTAAATCATTCTATATGGATGTAACAACAAGTTAAGCACATTCAATTAAATATGTTTGATCAAGAGAATTACTTAAATTCCATTCATATTGATAGGAACGTGTGATTTCAATCCCTTAAATCATTCACTATTGATGTAATAAGAAGTTAAACTCATTGGATTAGATACAAGGGATCAAGCAAATGCATTGGTCTCATTTGTATCCATATAAACAAGTGATTTTATCCACTAAATCATTTGAATGATTGATCTCGTTTATAACTTGTGAATATTAGATTAACTACAGGGGATCATTTGAATGAGTTCAATTTCATTCATTTTCATACAAACTTGTGATTTCTATCCACCAAATCATTGTACGTGAATATAATAACAAGTTAACCACATTCAATTAAATATGTGCGATCAAATGAATCAATTAAAACCCTCTTGTATTGATACGAACTTGTAATTTCAATCTCTTAGATCATTCGTTAGAGATGTAACAACAAGTTCAACTCATTAGATTACATATAAACGAGAGATGTAACAACAAGTTCAACTCATTAGATTACTTGTGATCATTCGTTAGAGATGTAACAACAAATGCGTTGGTCCCATTTCTACCCATATAAACGAGAGATTTTGATCATTTAAATCATTCGTTATAGATATTATAACAAGTGAAACATATTTGTAGTTACATATCTAACGAAGGATCTAAGAGATTGAAATCACAAGTTCGTATCAATACGAGAGAGATTTAACTGATTCATTTGATCATACATATTTAATTGAATGTGGTTAATTTGTTGTTAGATTCACATTGAATGTTTTAGTGGATTGAAATCACACATTTGTATGAAAATGAATGAGAATCAACTCATTCATATGATCCTTTATTGTTAATCTAATATGTTTAACTTGTTATAATGTCTATAATGAATCATTAAAATGATTAAAATCACTAGTTTATATAGATACAAATGGGACCATTAGATTTGTTTGATCCCTTGTAACTAATCCAATGAGTTGACATTGTAGTTACATCTCTAACGAACGATCTAAGAAATTGAATCACAAGTATTTAATTGAATGTAGTTAACTTGTTGTTACATTCACATTGAATGATTTAGTAGATTGAAATCACAAGTTAATCCTTCCAATGCATTTGTTTGATCCCTTGTATCTAATCCATTGAGTTTACCTTCTTGTTACATCAATAGTGAACGATTTAAGGGATTGAAATCACAAGTTCTTATCAATAAGAGTGGAATTTAAGTGATTCTGTTAATCACACATATCTAATTGAATGTGCTTAAAATCACTAGTTCATATTGATACAAATGGGACCAACGCATCTGTTTGATCCCTTGTATCTAATCCAATGAGTTTAACTTCTTGTTACATCTATAGTGAACGATTTAAGAAATTGAAATCATAAGTTCTTATCAATAGGAGTGGAGTTTAAGTGATTCTCTTAATCACACATACCTAATTGAATGTGCTTAACTTGTTGTTACATCCATATTGAATGTTTTGGGGGGATTAAAATCACAAGTTTAAAAAAAATGAATGAGATTCAAGTGATTCGTTGCTCACTTATATTTAATCTAATGTAACTCACTTGTTATTACATCTATAATGAATGAATTAAATGATTGAAATCACAAGTTTATATGAAAATAAATGTGATTCATCTCATTCATATGATCCATTTTAGTTAATGTAATATGTTTCACTTGTTGTAATGTCTATAACGAATGATTGAAATGATCCAAATCTCTAGTTTATATGGGTAGAAATGGGACCACCGCATTTGTTTGATCCCTTATATCTAATCCAATGAGTTGAAATTGTAGTTACATCTCTAACGAATGATCTAAGAAATTGAAATCACAAGTTTGTATAAATATGAGAGGGATTTAATTGATTCATTTGATCACACATATTTAATTAAATGTAGTTAACTTGTTGTTATATTTACATTCAATGATTTAGTGGATTGAAATCACAAGTTTGTATGAAAATGAATGAGATTCAACTTATTCATATGATCTATTATTGTTAATCTAATATGTTTAACTTGTTATAATGTCTATAATAATTTATTTAAAGGATTAAAATCACTAGTTTATGTAGATACAAATGAGACCAATGCATTCGTTTGATCCCTTAAAACTATTCCAATGAGTTGAACTTGTAGTTACATCTCTAACGAATGATCTAAGAGATTAAAAGCACATGTTCATATCAATACGAGAGAGATTTAATTGATTCATTTGATCACACATACTTTATTGAATGTGGTTAACTTGTCACATTCACATTGAATGATTTAGTGGATTGAAATCACAAGTTTGCATGATAATCAATGAGATTCAATTCATTCATATGATCCCCTATGGTTAATTTAATATTCACTTGTTATAATGTCTATGATCAATGGATTTAAATGATTAAAATCACTAGTCTATATTGATACAAATGAGACCAATGCATTTGTTTGATACCTTCTATCTAATCCAACGAGTTTAACTTCTTTTTACATCAATACTGAACGATTTAAGCGATTGAAGTCACAAGTTCTTATCAATAAGAGTGGAATTTAAGTGATTCTCTTAATCACACATATATAATTGAATGTGCTTAACTTGTTACATTCATATTAAATGTTTTGGGGATTGAAATCACAAGTTCAAAAGAAAATGAATGAGATTCAAGTGATTCGTTGCTCACTTATATTTAATCTAATGTAGCTCACTTGTTATTACATCTATAATGAATGATTGAAATGATTCAAATAACAAGTTTATATGAAAATAAATGTGATTCATTTCATTCATATGATCCATTTTAGTTAATGTAATATGTTTCACTTGTTGTAATGTCTATAACAAATGATTCAAATGATCAAAATCTCTAGTTTATGTGGGTAGAAATGGGACCAACGCATTTGTTTGATCCCTTATATCTAATCCAATGAATTGAACTTGTAGTTACATCTCTAACGAATGACTTAAGAGATTGAAATCACAGGTTTGTATCAATACAAGGGGGATTTAATTGATTCATTTGATCACACATTTAATTGAATGTAGTTAACTTGTTGTCATATTCACATTCAATGATTTAGTGGATTGAAATCAAAAGTTTGTATGAAAATGAATGAGATTCAACTTATTCATATGATCTCTTATTGTTAATATAGTATGTTTAACTTGTTATAATGTCTACAATAAATGATTTAAAGGATTAAAATTACTACTTTATGTAGATACAAATGAGACCAATGCATTCCTTTGATCCCTTGTAACTAATCCAATGAGTTGAACTTGTAGTTACATCTCTAACGAACGATCTAAGAGATTGAAATCACATGTTCGTATCAATACAAGAGAGATTTAATTGATTCATTAGATCACACATACTTTATTGAATGTGGTTAACTTGTTGTTACATTCACACTGAATGATTTAGTAGATTGAAATCACAAGTTTGTATGATAATCAATGAAATTCAACTCATTCATATGATCCCCTATAGTTAATCTAATATTCAGTTGTTATAATGTCTATAATGAATTATTTAAATGATTAAAATCACTAGTTTATATTGATACAAATGAAACCAATGCATTTCTTTGATCCCTTCTATCTAATCCAATGAGTTTAACTTCTTGTTACATCGATAGTGAACGATTTAAGGGATTGAAATCACAAGTTCTTATCAATAGGAGTGGAATTTAAGTGATTCTCTTAATCATACATATCTAATTGAATGTGCTTAACTTGTTGTTACATCCATATTGAATGATTTGGAGGATTAAAATCACAAGTTTAAAAGAAAATGAATGAGATTCAAGTGATTCGTTGCTCACTTATATTTAATCTAATGTAACTCGCTTGTTATTACATCAATAATGAATGATTTAAATGATTGAAATCACAAGTTTATATGAAAAGGAATGTGATTCATCTCATTCATATGATCCCTTTTAGTTAATCTAATATGTTTCACTAGTTGTAATGTCTATAACGAATGATTCAAATGATCAAAATCTCTAGTTTATATGGTACCAAAGCATTTATTTGATCCCTTATATCTAATCCAATGAGTTGAACTTGTAGTTACATCTCTAACGAATGACCTAAGAAATTGAAATCACAAGTTTGTATCAATACGAGAGGGATTTAACTGATTCATTTGATCACACATAGTTAATTAAATGTAGTTAACTTGTTGTTATATTCATATTCAATGATTTAGTGGATTGAAATCACAAGTTTGTATGAAAATGAAAGGAATTCAACTTATTCTTATGATCTCTTATTGTCAATCTATTATGTTTAACTTGTTATAATGTCAATGATAAATGATTTAAAGGATTAAAATCACTAGTTTATGTAGATACAAATGAGACCAATGTGTTCGTTTGATCCCTTGTAACTAATCCAATGAGTTGAACTCGTAGTTACATCTCTAACGAACGATCTAAGAGATTGAAATCACAAGTTTGTATCAATACAAGAGAGATTTAATTGATTCATTTGATCACGCATACTTTATTGAATGTGATTAACTTGTTGTTACATTCACATTGAATGATTTAGTGGATTGAAATAACAAGTTTCTATGATAATCAACGAGATTTAACTCATTCATATGATCCCCTATAGTTAATCTAATATTCAATTGTTATAATGTCTATAATGAATGATTAAATGATTAAAATCACTAGTTTATATTGATACAAATGGGACCAATGCATTTGTTTGATCCATTGTATTTAATCCAATGAGTTTAACTTCTTGTTACATCTATAGTGAATGATTTAAGGGATTGAAGTCACAAGTTCAAAATCAATAGGAGTGGAATTTAAGTGATTCTATTAATCACACATATCTAATTGAATGTGCTTAACTTGTTGTTACATTCATATTGAATAATTTGGGGGATTGAAATCACAAGTTTAAAAGAAAATGAATGAGATTCAAGTGATTCGTTGCCCACTTATATTTAATCTAATGTAACTCACTTGTTATTACATCTATAATGAATGATTTAAATGATTGAAATCACAAGTTTATATGAAAATGAATATGATTCATCTCATTCATATGATCCCTTTTAGTTAATGTAATATGTTTCACTTGTTCTAATGTCTATAACGAATTATTCAAATGATCAAAATCTCTAGTTTATATGGGTAGAAATGGGACCAACGCATTTGTTTGATCCCTTATATCTAATACAATGAGTTGAACTTGTAGTTACATCTCTAACGAATGATCTAAGAGATTGAAATCATTTGTTCACACATATTTAATTGAATGTAGTTAACTTGTTGTTATATTCACATTCAATGATTTAGAGGATTGAAATCACAAATTTGTATGAAAATGAATGAGATTCAACTTACTCATATGATCTCTTTTTGTTAATCTAATATGTTTAGCTTGTTATAATGTCCATAATAAATGATTTAAAGGATTAAGATCACTAGTTAATGTAGATACAGATGAGAACAATGCATTTGTTTGATCCCTTGTAACTAATCCAATGAGTTGAACTTGTAGTTACATCTCTAACGAACGATCTAAGAGATTGAAATAACAAGTTTGCATCAATACGAGAGAGATTTAATTGATTCATTTGATCACACATGCTTTATTAAATGTGGTTAACTTGTTGTTACATCTATATTGAATGATTTGGGGGATTGAAATCACAAGTTTAAAAGAAAATGAATGAGATTCCAGTGATTCGTTGCTCACTTATTTTTAATCTAATGCAGCTCACTTGTTATTACATCTATAATGAATGATTTAAATGATTGAAATCACAAGTTTATATGAAAATGAATGTGATTCATCTCATTCATATGATCCCTTTTAGTTAATCTAATATGTTTCATTTGTTGTAATGTCTATAACGAATTATTTAAATGATCAAAATCTCTAGTCTATGTGGGTAGAAATGGGACCAACGCATTTGTTTGATCCCTTATATCTAATCCAATGAGTTGAAGTTGTAGTTACATCTCTAACAAATGATCTAAGAGATTGAAATCACAAGTTTGTATCAATACGAGAGGAATTTAATTGGTTCATTTGATCACACATATTTAATTGAATGTAGTTAACTTGTTGTTATATTCACATTCAATGATTTAGTAGATTGAAATCACAAGTTTGTATGAAAATGAATGAGGTTCAACTTATTCAGAGAATCACTTCTATTGATAAGAACTTGTGATTTCAATCCCTTAAATCGTTCACTATAGAAGTAACAAGAAGTTAAACTCATTGGATTAGATACAAAGGATCAAACAAATGCATTGGTCCCATTTGTATCAATATAAACTACTGATTTTAATCATTTGAATCATTCATTATAACAAGTGAACAATAGATTAACTATAGGGGATCATATGAATCAGTTGAATCTCATTGATTATCAGACAATCTTGTGATTTCAATCCACTAAATCATTCAATGTGAATGTAACAAGTTTACCACATTCAATAAAGTATGTGTGATCAAATGAATCAATTAAATCTGTCTCGTATTGATACAAACTTGTGATTTCAATCTCTTAGATCGTTCGTTAGAGATATAACTACAAGTTCAACTCATTGGATTAGTTACAAGGGATCAAACGAATGCAATGGTCTCATTTGTATCTACTTAAACTAGTGGTTTTAATCCTTTAAATAATTTATTATAGACATTATAACATGTTAAACATATTAGATTAGCAGTAAGAGATCATATGAATAAGTTGAATCTCATTCATTTTCATACAAACTTGTGATTTCAATCCACTAAATCATTGAATGTGAATATAACAACAAGTTTACTACATTCAATTAAATATGTGTGATCAAATGAATCAATTAAATTACTCTCGTATTGATACAAACAGGTGGTTTCAGTCTCTTAGATCATTCGTTAGAGATGTAACTACAAGTTCAACTCATTGGATTAGATATAAGGGATCAAACAAATACGTTGGTCCCAATTATACCCATATAAACTAGAGATTTTGATAATTTAAATCATTCGTTATAGACATTACAACAAGTGAAACATATTAGATTAACTAAAAGGGATCATATGAATGAGATGAATCACATTCATTTTCGTATAAACTTGTGATTTCAATCATTTAAATCATTCATTATAGATGTAATAACAAGTGAGTTACATTAGATTAAATATAAGTGAGCAAAGAATCACTTGAGTCTCATTCATTTTCTTTTAAACTTGTGATTTCAATCCCCCAAATCCTTCAATATGAATGTAACAACAAGTTAAGCACATTCAATTCGATATGTGTGATTAATAGAATCACTTAAATTCCACTCCTATTGATAAGAACTTGTGACTTCAATCCCTTAAATCGTTCACCATAGATGTAACAAGAAGTTGAACTCATTGGATTAGATACAAGGGATCAAACAAATGCCTTGGTCCCATTTAAATCATTCATTATAGACATTATAACAAGTGAATATTAGATTAACTATAGGGGATCATATGAATGAGTTGAATCTCATTGATTATCATACAAACTTGTGATTTCAATCCACTAAATCATTCAATGTGAATGTAACAACAAGTTAACCACATTCAATAAAGTATGTGTGTTCAAATGAATCAATTAAATCTCTGTCGTATTGATACGAACTTGTGATTTCAATCTCTTAGATCGTTCGTTAGAGATGTAACTACAAGTTCAACTCATTGGATTTGTTACATGGGATCAAACGAACGCATTGGTCTCATTTGTATCTACACAAACTAGTGATTTTGATCCTTTAAATCATTTATTATAGACACTATAACAAGTTAAACATATTAGATTAACAATAAGAGGTCATAAGAATAAGTTGAATCTCATTCATTTTCATACAAACTTGTGATTTCAATCCACTAAATCATTGAATGTGAATGTAACAAGTTAACTACATTTAATTAAATATGTGTGATCAAATGAATCAATTAAATCCCTCTCGTATTGATACAAACTTGTGATTTCAATTTCTTAGGTCATTCGTTAGAGATGTAACTACAAGTTCAACTCATTGGATTAGATATAAGGGATCAAACAAATGCGTTGGTCCCATTTTGGTTAACATACCTCGCTGGAATCCCATCTTCGCCGGAGCTAAGGAAGACATGCGTGTGTTGGCACTTCCAACACTTGCTTCCCCCTAATCTGTCACTTCCTAGGGGCCAGTTTTCAATCCGGTGAAGTGCATCCATGATCGTTTTCATATTTGTTTGCATATTCTTGATCATGACTGCCTTGTGTTCTTATTGACTTGGAGACCAAGAAGCTGTGGAGTTTCTTCTTCACATTGGTGGAGGACAACTCGAGGAGAGAAGGAACCGCATCCACCAAGCGACATTGGTGATAGCATCCCCCTTCTTCGTCAATTTCAACAAGGGGTTTCAATTGAACCGGGTGACTAGATCCTCAATCACTTCTCCCCTATACTTTATGAATTGAACTTGAGTATTTCTTGTTCTTGCGTTGGCCAAGGAGGAAGCTATCTTGGAGAAGGTGGACGGAGCCGGAAATACCAAAGAGGGCAGCCTCCTGACTGCCGGATTTCTTCTTTGGTGGAGCTTGTCGAGATCCCAAGCGTGGCCTTGGGAGGTATTCCGAACCACCCTATAGAAACGGGGTGAAAGGGTGCTTTTGATTCTTAACCCGCCATTAGCAATAACAACCGGCTGGAATCCCTCTCGGGCACTTTGCCAGGGACACGATTTNTAGGTTCAAGGAACCTAACTTCACAACCGAAATCAGCTAAGGGTCTTTCTTCCTCAATTGTAGGGGGGGTGAGATCGTGAATGAGGATCTCATGAGCTGCCAATGCCACGTGCTTCGCTCCTAGGCTGCCACCTCACACATTCCTTAGCTGAGAATCGTCTAGATTCAATGTACCAAGGCCATCCGAAACCTCGAGGATCGCCCCTTCCTAATTCGTTGGAGAAGAATTAGGAAGGAAGATCGCACAAGGGAAAATGCAAGATGCCTCCACCACGTGGTGCCTCCTCAAGCCGCCACCCAACTGGCTACCTCAGCTCGAATCCACCTAGCAATCAGCTGAGGTCCCACTCAAATCCCCCTTTTCCTACTCTTTAGGGACGCATTTGAAGAGGATCGAGTTTCCTTTAGGCGCCAAGGACAAATGGCGCATCTCCAAGCTTCCACGCGCGCCCTCCACCAAATGTCGCTAATGGTTTACTTCAAAGACGGCGCCCCACCACCCCACGAGCTGCTAAGTGTCCCTCTCAAGAATCAGCTATGGAATCTCCTCCAAAGCTGTCGCCAAATGGTGGGCGGGAGCTGGCGGTGTTCCCAAATGTGCCTTTTTGGCACGGTTCAGCCAAATGACGGCTGCCAATACATTTGATGCCTTTGCCCCTTGCCAAATGCGTTGTACCCCACGTAATTCCCAAATGTGCGAGGACAAATGAGGAATTAGCCACCCACGAGCAGGCTCTGGCCGGAGGACGCCGGAGTTGCCCCAAATGTTGGCCGAAATTCAGTCCAACTCCATGAATTCTGGTAATCAGTCCACCAAACGCCCAGAACTTGCAGAAACTAATTCAATAGGCAAACAAAATCCAAATACCTTGAATTTTGGATATGTTGTATAACTTTTGAATACAAATCCAATGGTACAAATCCCACCTGAAAACTCTACCGAAATCGTGAGATATGGCCGCCGCAAGTGGTGGTTCTGTGGTAGACTACGACAGAACGGCGGCGGTAGAATCAGTGATGTTCTGCGGTGGATCTGACCAGTGCGCCCTGATCTAATCACTCTCCAAACTCCCAGTAAATCTCATGGAATAGGCAATTGAATCAGGAGTGCTTTTGTCGTCTTCTTCAGCAAACCGAGTATAACGTCTGAGCGGCAGCAGCGGCAGGGAACTTTGACGGTGGATTTGACCAGCGTGCCGACGTCCGATCATGCTCAAAATTTAGTATGTTGTTCCTGGGCTCAAGAGCTTTCCAACGAGCCCAAGAAATCTCTGCAACACCTCGGGAATCATTCGGAATAGCCTCTGCAACAGAGACTATTTCTGTCATTCTCTTCAGAAATCTGAAACACGATTTCTTCTCCGCCTTCCTTCTTCTTTCTGTGATTCTTCTTCTTCCTCGCCTTAGTTCCCCTTTGGGTTCAGAATTGTTTTGGAACGAAGTACACCTTACCTCTTTGAGTTAAACTTGAGAAACACCAGGATTTAGGCGGCTGGATTGGCTCCAACTGGATGCTCCTCACCTTCCTCACGTTGCACCCGCAAGAAGCCTTCTTCTCCACGCGCTACCGCTGGTCCAAACCAATTTAGGCGAGGGATTGCTCCCACGGATGCTAGGTCTCTTCCAACGTTCAGGTTGTGTTGAAGACGAAACCGATATCTCCTTCTCCAAGCAATAGGAAGTGGGATTGCTTGGCGTTCGTGGAGAGATCGCCGGTGGTCGAACGATCATGGATGGATTGGTGTTAGACCGTCGTCCTTGAAACGGCTGAATGTGCCGATCTTCCCCACGGTTCCTCTTGCTTCCTTGGCCTCTAATCTCTCTCGTGTCGGAAAGATTGCACCAAGGATGAGGAAGACGATGCTGGTTCATCCGGTGACGGATTCCGGTCGCCGTCCCTCTAGAAGAACCTAGAATACCTCTCACGCGATGTTGAGAGTTTTGGTGTAGTGCTGGAATACCAGCCACGCCCTGAGGACCACATCTCCACGCGGGAGGAAGAGAGAGAATTCTCTGAAAATTAACTTGCATAATGACCAAATGTATCGGTTCGGGGTTTAAATACTACACCCGAACTGGTTCTACAAGTGTCTCGAGTCGAGGCTAAATCCAAACCGAGTTTAAAGAAATAAAAACGATACTTAAGCAAATCAAAGCAATACTAAAGTTCAAATCTGAATTGGGCCAAAGGCCCCACCTCGCCCGGGTCCGCCCGAGCTTCGCCATCATGTGCCTCATAGTGGGTCCAAACCCACTAGCCTTGATCCAAGCTTGGATCACTCGTCCTTCCCTCCAAGCCGAGCCCACCATCACCTAGGTCCATGGCGCCTAGGTCTTCCTCATCCGAACTAGGTAGGTTCGGGTCTTCATCATCCAAGCAGGGTGCGCTTGGGTCTTCTCCACCTAGACCGAGTGTGTCTAGGTCTCGTAGGTCAAGCCCACCTAGGTCTTCCACTTGCAAGGGCTCCTTAGCCTCCCTTGGATTCTTGACGCAATCCCGACTTGGTGCCTCGTCGATCTCCACCGTGAAAGTTGAGGACTTAGCCTCACAATGATTTCCCACGTGTTCCTGGCTTGGCCTTCTCTCGTTGTTCTCCGCTTGTGTGAAGGACTTAACCTCACAACAAATAATCCCTCTCTCCTCTATAGAAGCCGTAGGGGAAGGTTGAGAATTAACCTCCCTAAGATTTTGAAGCGCTCACATAGTCTCCGCAACCTGTTTACCGCAAAACTCAAAGAAAAAATCATTAGCCTCCCTACGCATTTGAGCACCTTCGGCGGAGGTGCCTACGTGAGGAGTACGAGTCCTAGTAAGGCTCGTATCAACCCCACCCTCCTCAGATGGAGCTTGTCCCCAAGCTCGTGTAGCAAGAAATCGGAGGCGAATCTGCTCTAACTCCTCCCAAGACGTCCCTCCATCTGGACCCTCCCACTCAATAAGAACCTCGTGTCTGTGTCTACCGTCCCTCAAAGCATATCTGTGCTTTAGGATTCTGTATGGAACGGGCTGCTGGATTGGAATGTGCTCAACATTCCCAGGAATGTCCACTACCTCTGCTGTAGAAGGTATCACGTTTTGGACCATGGAAACTGACCAAAAGGCCAGCTGGTTTGCGATGAGAGCCCATAACGCCGGCTTTGGGTCAACGCTGGAATTTATGGCCTCTATGGTGATCTCTCTTCCACCCTCCTTGGGAAACGATAGTCATATTTTCCCAATCTAGCAAAGTCCTTTTCAAGGGCTTCAATTGGGAGAAGGTATAGGTCTAGGGTAAATGGGGTCTTCTGCATTTCCAAACATATATTCTTGCAAATCTCTTTGCAATATAATCTAGCCCCGTCCCCTGCCATGACGTTGAAGGGAGTCTGCATCTCGATCTTCCCTTCTACAAGGTGAGCCAACATTGAATTTAGAAAGTTGTGGGTAGCCCCTGAATCCAGAAGAACAATAACCTTTTGGTTATTAATCCTTCCCACTACTTTCATGGCATACTCATTAGTTGTTAAGGTGTGACAAATACTTTCCTCTTGAACCTCTGGTTCCCCTTCTTCTTCCACCACCACAGATCCCTTGTATCTAATCCAATGAGTCTAACTTCTTATCACATCAATAGTGAATGATTTAAGGGATTGAAATCACAAGTTCCTATCAATACGAGTGGAATTTAAGTGATTCTCTTAATCACACATATTTAATTGAATGTGCTTAACTTGTTGTTACATACATATAGAATGATTTAGTGGATTGAAATCACAAGTTTAAAAGAAAATGAATGAGATTCAAGTGATTCATTGCCCACTTATATTTAATCTAATGTGTCTCACTTGTTATTACCTCTATAATGAATGATTTAAATGATTGAAATCACAAGTTTGAATGAAAATGAATGTGATTCATCTCATTCATATGATCCCTTTTAGATAATCTAATAAGTTTCACTTGTTATAATGTCTATAACGAATGAGTTAAATGATTAAAATCTCTAGTTTATATAGGTAGAAATGAGACCAACGCAATTGTTTGATCCCTTATATCTAATCCAATGAGTTGAACTTGTAGTTACATCTCTAACGAATGATCTAAGATATTAAAATTACAAGTTTGTATCAAGACGAGAGGGATTTAATTGATTCATTTGATCACACATATTTAATTGAATGTGGTTAACTTGTTGTTATATTCACGTTCAATGATTTAGTGGACTGAAATCACAAGTTTGTATGAAAATGAATGAGATTCAACTCATTCATATGATCCCCTATGGTTAATCTAATATTCACTTGTGATAATGTCTATAATGAATGATTTAAATGATTAAAATCTCTAGTTTATATGGATACAAATGAAACCAATGCATTTGTTTGATCCCTTGTAACTAATCCAATGAGTTGAACTTCTAATTACATCCATAGTGAATGATTTAAGGGATTGAAATCAAAAGTTCCTACCAATACAAGTGGGATTTAAGTGATTCTCTTGATCACACATATCTAATTGAATGTGCTTAACTTGTTGTTACATCTATATTGAATGATTTAGTGGATTGATGTCAAAAGTTTAAAAGAAAATGAATGAGATTCAGGTGATTCATTGCTCACTTATATTTAATCTAATGTGTCTCACTCGTTATTACATCTATAATGAATGATTTAAATGATTGAAATCACAAGTTTGTATGAAAATGAATGTGATTCGTCTCATTCATATGATCCATTTTAGTTAATCTAATATGTTCCACTTGTTATAATGTCCATAATGAATGATTTATATGATTAAAATCACTAGTTTAGATGGATACAAATGATACCAATGCATTTGTTTGATCTCTTTTATATAATCCAATGAGTTTAACTTCTTGTTACGTCCATAGTGAATGATTTAAAGGATTGAAATCACAAGTTTCTATCAATACGAGTGGGACTTAAGTGATTCTCTTGCTCGCACACATTTAAGTGAATGTGCTTAACTTGTTGTTACATCCATAAAGAATGATTTAGTGGATTGAAATCACAAGTTTAAAAGAAAATGAATGAGATTCAAATTATTCATTGCTCACTTATATTTAATCTAATGACTCTCACTTGTTATTACATCTATAATGAATCATTTAAATGATTGAAATCACATGTTTGTATGAAAATGAATGTGATTCATCTCATTCATATGATCCCTTTTAGAAAATCTAATATGTTTTACTTGTTATAATGTGTATAATGAATTATTTAAATGATCAAAATCTCTAGTTTGTATGGGTAGAAATGGGACCAACGCTCTTTTTGATCTGTTATATCTAATTCAATGAGTTAAACTTGTAGTTACATCCCTAACGAATGATCTACGAGATTGAAATTACAAGTTCGTATCAATACGAGAGGGATTTAATTGATTCATTTGATCACACATATTTAATTGAACATGGTTAACTTGTTGTTATATTCAGATTCAATGATTTAGTGGATTGAAATCACAAGTTTGTATGAAAATGAATGAGATTCAACTTATTTATATAACCCCTTATTGTTAATCTAATATGTTTAACTTGTTATAATGTCTATAATGAATGATTTGAACAAATAAAATCACTAGCTTGTGTAGATGAAAATGAGACCAATGCATTTGTTTGATCCCTTGAAACTAATCCAATGAGTTGAACTTGTAGTTACATCTTTAACTAACGATCTAGGAGATTTGAATCCCAAGTTCGTATCAATACGAGAGAGATTTAATTGATTTATTTGATCACACATATTTTATTGAATGTGGTTAAATTGTTGTTACATTCACGTTGAATGATTTTGTGGATTTAAATCACAAGTTTGTATGAAAATGAATGAGATTCAACTCATTCATATGATCCCTTTTAGTTAATCAAATATGTTTCACTTCTTATAATGTCCATAACGAATGATTTAAANATATTCACAATCAATGATTTGGTGGATTGAAATCACAAGTTTGTATGAAATGAATGAGATTCAACTTATTCATATGATCCCTTATTGTTAATCTAATATGTATAACTTGTTATAATGTCTATAATGAATGATTTAAACGATTACAATCAATAGTTTATGTAGATACAAATGAGACTAACACATTTGTTTGATCCCTTGAAACTAATCCAATGAGTTGAACTTGTAGTTACATCTCTAACGAACAATCTAAGAGACTGAAATCCCAAGTTTGTATCAATACGAGAGGGATTTAATTGATTCATTTGATCACACATATATAATTGAACGTGGTTAACTTGTTGTCATATTCACATTCAATGATTTAGTGGATTGAAATCACAAGTTTGTATGAAAATGAATGAGATTCAACTTATTCTTATGATCCCTTATTGTGAATGTAATATGTTTAACTTATTATAATGTCTATAATGAATGATTTAAACGATTAAAATTACTTGTTTAATCTAATGTGGCTCACTTGTTATTACATCTATAATGAATGATTTAAATGATTGAAATCATAGGTTTGTATGAAAATGAATGTGATTCATCTCATTCATATGATTCCTTTTAGTAAATCTAATATGTTTCACTTGTTATAATGTCCATAACAAATGATTTAAATGATCAAAATCTCTAGTTTACAAGGGTATAAATGGGACCAACGCATTTGTTACATCCCTAACTTGTAGTTACATCCCTAACGAATGATCTAAGAGAATGAAATTACAAGTTCGTATCAATACGAGAGGGATTTAATTGATTCATTTGATCACACATATTTAATTGACCGTGGTTAACTTATTGTTATATTCACATTCAATGATTTGGTGGATTGAAATCACAAGTTTGTATGAAAATCAATGAGATTCAACTTATTCATATGATCCTTTATTGTTAATCTAATATGTTTAACTTGTTATAATCTCTATAATGAATGATTTAAATGATTACACTAGTTTATGTAGATACAAATGAGACCAATGCATTCGTTTGATCCCTTGAAACAAATCGAATGAGTTTAATTTCTTATCACATCTATAGTGAATGATTTAAGGGATTGAAATCACAAGTTCCTATCGAGACGAGTGGGATTTAAGTGATTCTCTTGATCACTCATATATAATTGAATGTTCTTAACTTGTTGTTACATCTATACTGAATGATTTAGTGGATTGAAATCACAACCTTAAAAGAAAATGAATGAGATTCAAGTGATTCATTGCTCACTTATATTTAATCTAATGTGTCTCACTTAGCATTACATCTATAATGAATGATTTAAATGATTGAAATCACAAGTTTGTACTAAAATGAATGTGATACATCTCATTAATATGATCCCTTTTTGTTTATCCAATATGTTTCACTTGTTATAATGTCCATAATGAATGATTTAAATGATCAAAATCTCTAGTTTACATGAGTAGAAATGGGACCAATGCATTTGTTTGATCCCTTGAAACTAATCCAATGGGTTGAATTTGTAGTTACATCTCTAACTAACGATCTAGGAGATTTGAATCCCAAGTTCGTATCAATACGAGAGAGATTTAATATGACACATATTTTATTGAATGTGGTTCAATTGTTGTTACATTCAGATTGAATGATTTTGTGGATTTAAATCACAAGTTTGTATGAAAATGAATGAGATTCAACTCATTCATATGATCCCTTTTAGTTAATCTGATATGTTTCACTTCTTATAATGTCCATAACGAATGATTTAAATTA
>JAANDH010001766.1:0-21808 GCA_011799765.1 Nymphaea thermarum | reverse complement strand
ACCCCAAAACAAGAGCCTAGGCTGCTGGAATCCTTCGGCAGCCACCTCAAGCGTTCCAACGTTCCCCAAACGGCCACAATCGTGCCAAGCCTCCACCACGAACACCCTATGCTGCTGCTATGAAGAAATGAACTCGTTCTCCAAACTGAAAATCGACCAACAACGATAAAATCAATGAAGACAAGTGCACGGTTGAGGATAAAAGGGAAAAACACTTAGAGAAAAATGGGGAGAACGAGCTCCCTTAGGGCACGAGGCAAGGGAAGCCAGAGAAAGAGATTCGGACAGGAAAAAGGGCAGTGAGGGGAGTGGTCGGGAAAGAAGAGAGAGTCGGTGGGAGAGTGAGGAGAGGGTCGAGCGGGAGAGACAGCAGAAAAGGGGAGGGTGAGTGGCGCGAGAGAAGAGAGGGTCGGTGGGCGAGAGGGCGTTCGAGACAAAAAGGGGAGGAGCAGGGAGCAACGAAGGGGGAAAAGAAGAAGAAGAAGAAAGGGGAAGAAGGGTTGGGGCTTACCGGAGCACCACCGCCGGCGCCGCCGACGCCTCCTCCGCCGCTACCGTCGCCACCCCCGCCACCGCCGTCGCCGTGCCGACCGCCGCCCCTCCTTCTTCTCTGCGCCGATACCAGACTCTCGGGTGCACGACGAAGGAGAAAGGGAAAAGGCGAGGGAGAAGCCCTCGCGTCGGGCTCCTTACGCGTGAAGGTCGGGTCCGGGTCTGGACCCTGACCCGATCCGGCCTTCACAAAACACGAGCGTCACATTAGTGGTGGAGGGTTAGCACGATTTCTACCGATTGGAGACCGATTGATCATTTAAGGCGGCTGTCGGGAGGATTACAGCAGCTTAGACCTTAAAATTGGGGTGAGCAAGGCGATATTGAGCCTATTTGATGATGTATTTTTCTTTGGAATGCGTATAATTATTGTCCGAGCATGTTAGAGCTTAGAATTGATGATTTTGGAAAGCATGTTAGTGATTTTGTTTTTGGGGGAAAGCTTAGAAGTATGTTGGGAAGCGTTGATTCGTGCTTATAATAATTATTTAAGCATGATGGATGAATTCTCGAAGCATTAGGGAAGCATGGTAGAGATTGGATGGTTTTGGGAAAAATATACGTACTTGGATGTGACTTAGGGGGTTGAGGTTTTAATGAAAGAACGTATTGAGGAAGGAATTAGTGATGGATTGAGGGTTTTGATTGTTCGAGGCAACGTCAAGACGTAATGGAGGAAGCCTATTGGAGGGCTTGTAGGTCGACACTACCTGTCGACACCCTCTTGAGGCGATGACATGTGCCTCAAGGATTTTGTTTTGTATTGTTGTGATTGAATGAATCGTGTAGGTATCAAGTAGGAATCTTATTCTTGTTTATGTTTCCAGGTGCACCGGGCACGTCTCGACGACCTTGAGCTGAAGGATTCGAAGCTTGAGGCTTTTTGAAGAATTGTGATCGCGCCACAGGTATGGCGACATGCCAGGCGAATTCCTGCCTTGGTAAATGTGATTGTGTGTTCCTAGGATCATGGGATCCTAGGATTGTAATGTGAAATGATTGAATGCCTTGTGAATGCGTACATGTATGTTTGCCTGACAATATGAATGGTTTTGAAAGGTTATTAGTAGTTGCTTTGAAAATACTACGCTTTTGCATATGCATGCTAGAATTGATAACTGTTTAGGACAAATGAGGCGGGGTATCGAGTCGAGTGTCTCCTCGACCCCAATTGTGCATTAGAAAGCATCATAGAATGATAACTGCATAGGACAGCTACGAGCCGACCGCAGATCGAGACTACTCTCTGTGGATTGGCTAAGTTTTTCAAAGATGTGATTGATGTGATTGAGGTGAGGATTGATGTTATGATTGATATGAATGTGTATGTTGTTGCATGTGCATTGCCATGGGCAATGATGCAAATGGATGAAATAGAGGGTAGTTGTACCCGCACTGTATGACGGCTAGCAATGACTGTTACTGTATGTATAGACCTCGTGTGGAGGCAATTGGAGGTGTGGGTGCACTCGAGAAGTGCACCAACCTCATGAGCTAGCCAGTCAATTGTGAATGTGTTAATCTAATGTCAATAAAGAATGATTAAAAGATGAGAGGCCAGTGGGATGTGGCTATGTGATTGGGAGACGTCCCCACTTGGTTTCGCCACTAGTCTCGCCTGTCAGAGCGCAGGCGGTGCAAGGCCCCAAGGTACTGGTGTGTTGTGTTTGGAGCGTGGGCTCCCGCCTTCCCAACCTGGGTGTCCTAGGGAAGGCTGAGTGTCTCACATTGGACTTCACACAGCCAAAGATGAGTGCTCTACCGCTGCAGCGGATGAAATGGATCCATACTGTATGGGCCACCACGGGGGTTGTCTCTCGGCTGTAGGCCGCCCATGGTGTGCACGTGCCTGTGTTGCACCCACAGGAACTGTTAATGCACTAAAGTTAATGAAAATGTAAGTGTGTGATTGAATGTATGTGACTGATGTGTATGTGAATGATATGAGTGCAAATGATATGAATGCAAATGATATGTTTATGCATGTCTTGCAATGGAATTGAAAATGTGCTATCGTGGCCATTGAGTGACCTTTCCATGTCATGGCCTATGTGCAAGGCCTTCTTAGCAACTGGTGTGACTAAGCCTTGTCACCATATGATGAGGATGCGTTTTTATGATTGTATTGTCCCATATTTGAGCCCTACTTAAGAGGGTTAGACATTTTCCTGGCTTGTTGCCATACTGCGAAGGCTGAGCCTTCAGTTGCTTTCTTTTTCAGGTTTTGGCGGACCCGGGGCAGCAGGTTGAGCAGATGGCTTCACTCACGTCCTACTGGGGAGGTTTTGGGTCTTTGGTAGTGCCGGTGCGTCCTGGTTTGGTCTTTTGATGTCTTATTTTTGTTAAGCATCAAAGTTGCGGTTTGGGGCATTTTTGTCATTCACATAGATGTGATTGTGTATGAATCAAAATTGTTATATAAAAGAAAGCTTGCCCCATCGTTTTGAATTGCTTGGCTCATCGTCTTTTTGAATTGTTGTGTCATCACACCTCGATGGTTTATGTTTTAAAAAAAAAAAAATGTTTGAGTGTCAAAAGGTCGGGATGTGACACCTAGAGTTTTCGGGTGTGTTTGTTTCGTGCATGACCACAATCCCACTCTTAAAAAGCTTGATCCTCGGTCCATCAAAGCAGTCTTTTTGGGTTACTCCACCACCCAGAAGGGCTACAAGTGTGTAGTTCCCGGCACCTCCCGAGTCCATGTTTCCAGGGATGTGACCTTTCATGAAAATGATGCTTATTTTTTTGCGAGTACTCTTCAGGGGGAGTATCTTGGTGAGAAAGTGGAAGAGTATTCGTCTCATCAGCTTATTCAGTTTACAGATTTCTTGGACTACACTGCTAGCTCTTCGGATGTGGTTGATACAGTCAGTGAGGAAAGAAACAGTCAGATGGAGGGCAGCTCTGTGGTTGAACAGTCTCGCGATCATTTGTTTGGACAGGTTTACAGCAGAAAGGAGAAGAATGTGATGGAAGGTGTTGATGTAACCAATCCCAATCTTGCGAGGACCCCGGATGATCCAAGTCCAATGAATGAAGATCTTCCTATAGCCCTGCGCAAAGGGATCAGGTCATGTACTTCCTATCCTATACAAAGATTTGTTTCATATGCTAAACTGAGTAGAAACTATAAATGCTTTATTACTTCTCTCTCTATGGCTCTTATTCCCAAGACAGTTGAGGATGCCAGGGAGGACCCTAAATGGCGACAGGCCATGACAGAGGAGATGGATGCTCTGGCGAAGAACAACACGTGGGAGATTGTTGATATTCCCAAGGGAACTCACTTAGTAGGCTCCAAGTAGGTATTTACTGTGAAATACAAACCTGATGGGACGGTTGAACGCTATAAAGCTCGCCTTGTTGCAAAGGGATTCAGCCAGAAGTATGGGATTGACTACCTCGAGACGTTTGCCCCCGTTGCAAAGTTGAAAACAGTGAGAGTCATCTTAGCTTTGGCAGTGCAGAAGAAGTGGAACATGGATCAACTGGATGTAAAGAATGCCTTTTTGAATGGTCACCTGGAAGAAGTTGTCTACATGAGCATGCCGCCTGGAAATGAAGACTAATGGTTTGAAAGACTGAGGGTTGTAATGAAGACTAATGGGTATAAGCAAGGGAATGGTGACCACACCCTCTTCATCAAGCAGAGAAATGGTCTGGTGAGTCTTCTACTTGTATATGTGGATGATATGATTGTCACAGGGGATGACGAAGATGAAAAAAGGAAGATGAAAGAGACGTTGGCTGCTGAATTTGATCTTAATGATCTGGGAAAGTTAAAGTATTTCTTGGGGATCGAGATTGCACGGTCTGAGACTGGACTTGTAATGAGTCAAAGGAAGTACACCTTGGACCTTCTTAAGGAGACAGGAAAACTGGGATGCAGACCTTTTCTCACTCCCATGGAGTCTGGCACAAAGATAAGCATCAAGGCTAGGACGACTTTGGATGATGAAGGAAAAGGGAGATATCAGCGATTGGTTGGTAAACTCATTTATCTCACTCTCACTCGTCCAGATATTACTTATGTTGTGGGTGTGTTGAGCCAGTTTATGCATGCTCCTACTGATTGTCATTGGAAATGCGCCGAAAGAGTGTTGGGTTACTTGAAGAATGATCCAGGGAAGGGGCTTCTCTATACTCGTCAAGATCAACTCAGCATTGAAGGGTACTCTGACGCCGACTGGGCTGGATGCACAGACACTAGAAGATCCACCACAGGATACTGCATCTTCCTTGGAGGTAATCTTGTGGTTTGGAGAAGTAAAAGGCAAGAGGTTTGTTCCAGGTCTAGTGCTGAAGCAAAATACAGGGCAGTTGCAATGGGGGTCACTGAAATGTTATGGCTTAAGATTCTTTTGGCAGATATTGGTGTTAAGATGGATGAGAGGATGAAGATGTATTGTGACAACAAGTCAGCCATCAATTTGGCAAACAATCCTGTTATGCACGACAGAACTAAACATGTGGAGATCGATCGTCACTTCATAAAGGAACGCATAGATTCAAAGGAGTTGATTCTACCCTATATGAAGTCTGAAGATCAAGTTGCCGATGTGTTGACTAAATCTTTGTGTACATCTCAGTTTGAGAAAAATGTTGGCAAGCTTGGCATATTTGACATGTATGCCAAGCTTGAGGGGGAGTGTTGAAATACGTTGTAATATGGACCGGGTCCATTTCTGGACCCGGTCCTTCTGGGGCATGGGTACCGAGGGCGGCTCGGTACCCTAGGCGCCATCTCCTCTCTCCCCTATATATTCTCACTTACGTGTTATTGTTGAAGTTAAGTGAATAAAATTTTCTCTCTCCTAGGGTTGCGGTGTGCGCCTAGGTCAGAGCTTCCCCGTGGTTTTTCACCTCTTCCTGAGGTTTTCCACGTATATTCTTGTGTTCGCTCTTTGCTCTCCTCTTGTGGTTTGCGTTTCTACATGTTTCACTACTTTCCGCCTCAGATTCCAATATTCGTCGTACTGCAAATTCATGGTGGAGGCAGAACCCTTTTGTCTAGACTTGACAATTCCGACACTTGCGCATCTCTTTTGTGATTTGTTCCAGTGTCGTGCAACTTTCTTCAAACTCTTTTGTTTTTGGAATATTTTTGTACATGAGTTCTTCATCTTGAAAGATTGCAACTTCTGGATAATCAACGAAGTTGATTCTCTGAAATTTTCGGCACAATGCTTCTTCCCATTTTGGACCTGCAACAAAATTAAAGAAATCTCTGGAAACATTGTTAGCATATGATTGCCGCTGATGGAGTTTTAAGTTATCTAGAACGTTTTTCTCAATGGCCCATGATAGGATTTCTGTTTCGAATAAGGTGCATTTGAGATTATTAACAATGCATGTAATCTTCCCTGCAGTTGTGTAGTAGAAGTCCAGATTTGGATATCTGCCTTCTGCTGCGTCTGCAAATTCTAGATATAATTTTCTAATTCCATGGCAGACCTTCCATCTACGCTCTGGTGTGTCTACCAGCCAATCTTCCCATTGCCTTCCAGTAGATCTCATCATCTTGCATTCTCTGGTGAGTGCGTCTGGTAAAGAATGTTGTACGCCTTTGACCAGATCAATAGTAAAATCATACTGGGATAACATAAATTGCCACCAAGCAAATCTTTGTAATTTTGGACTGTTGGTGATTTTCTTCTGAGAAGGATAAACAGATTTTGTGAATCTGTTCTTAGTATAAACTTTTCTCCAATCAAATAAGGATGAACTTTTTCCAATCCTCTGATTGCTGCAAGGATTGCTTTTTCTGCAGGCCAATAATCGATTTCATTTGTTTTGAATTGTCCGCTAGTGTAGAAGCATACCTTTTCTTGATTGTCATCTTTCTTTAGAAGAACAGCTGCCCATGTGTCATTTGATGCATCTGTTGACAGGACATAGGGTCCGACAAAAGCAGCTTCTGGCTCTGGCAGTTTCTGGCAATCTTCCTTTAATGAAATTACCGCTTCTGTGGCCACTTTATTCCATTCATACGGCTCATGATGCATTACCTTGCGGATTTCCTGTGTTTTCTGTGACGGATATTGAATATAGCTTCCTACATAATTGAGGCACCAAGGAATCTTTGGCACAGTAATTTGTCTTCTAGCTGATTTGGAAATTGTTCGATTTTCTGCAGCACATGATCTTACATTGTGATTTTCCTTTCTTTGAATATCGAGAAATTCGATTTCTTTTTTTGCTATTTGAAATTTTTCCTCTGTTTTGGATAGTTCGATGCCATGCTTGCTGCATATTTCAGTGAAGATGTTGAGGTGCTGTAAATGCTCATCCACAGTTTGTGAGACTATCAAAAAATCATCAATATAATTAATGACAAAATCATAACCTCTGAAAATTTCATCCCTTCGTCTTTGGAACTGTGATGGTGCATTTTTGAGACCAAATGGCATAACCAGCCATTCGTATAAGCCAAGAGGAGTGTAGAAAGTTGTTTTATGTATATCTTGTTCGACAATCTTGATTTGGTGATAACCAGATTTGCAATCATTTTTGGAGAAGATTTTGCCTTGAGCCACCCTCTGTATCAGTACTTCTTTTTGTTGGGTAAAGGCCATTTTATTATGTCCACAGTCACATTGTTCAGCGGAATGTAGTTGATTACCATTCTCGCTTTCCCTCTCTTAATTTCAGCATGATTTCTAACTATGAAGCTTGCACTTGCATAGTGTGATTTAGACTTTCGAATCAGACCTTTGTCTTCCAATTCCTGTATCTGAGACATAATTTCTTTTCTGTCAATTTCAACGCCTACAATTGGTCTGCGCTGTACAGGAATGTTATGCACAGTTGGTATGTGCGCTGTTGGGGAATCTTTATCCCAGAATTGTAAAGGATTTTCAACACAGTAGGATTTCAGTAATAATACTACCTGTGTGAACCTGGTAGTCACACGTATTGTTCCCATCTTGATGACCGGACTGAATGTTTCATCATAATCTTCCCCATATTGCTGAGTGAAACCGCGCGCCACAAGGCGTGCTTTATGTCGATCAATGCTACCATCTGGCTTATATTTCAGTTTGTAAACCCATTTGGACCCCACAACATTCTTGTCAACAGGACGAGGGACAATCTGCCAAGTATGACACTCATGCAAGACTGCCATTTCCTCATTCATAGCTTCAACTCAACATTTTTCCTTACTCGCATGGTGATAAGATTTTGGTTCCACTTTTTTGCTGACTTCTGTCATAAACAGTTGAAAATCCAAAGAAAAATTGTTATAGTTGTTAAGCTTATGTACCTGAGATCAGGTCTGAGACCCGATCCAATTCTTTTATACTCCACGCGCCCCAATGTACTGGGCGGTGGCATACTTGTGATTTTTTATTCTTTTATGTACAATCTGTTGTAATCAGATTAGGTTAACATCTTTTGATATAATAGTGATTAAGGGACTGCAGGGCTTATCGCTGACTGCACCTTTGCTTCCATCGATCTCTTCTCCATCTTCTCTTCTCAATCTCTTGTTTACATCCAGAGAGACACGAACTTCTGAAGATTCTTACATGGTATCAGAGCTAGGTTCAGCATTGTCCTCCGGTAAGTGTCCTTCAATTCAGGCGTGATTAACCCTAATCGCAATTTCTGCCCTAAATCCCTCTTTTCTGGCGTGATCTACTCGATTTCTAGTTTCTGCCCTAGATTCTTTTCTTTTCGGCGTGATTTGCCCTAATCACTGCTTTGCTATACTCTCCTGGTCCGTTCGATTCTCCACTTTCACCACGAGTTGTGTTGTGGTTTATTAGGGTCGAATTCATCTCAGATCGCCAGATCTTCCCTCGGTATACCTGAGAGTTGATTTGGGGATTCACGGTGAAATCAGCCTTAATCGGCTTCTTACACGTTTTGGGGAACTTGGTTAATCGTGGGGATTCTGCCCTAATTTCTGCCCTAAAAAGTTTGCCATGGATCAGCCGAACTCCTCTATCTTGTCTTCTAGTTTTCTCTCTCAGCTTATCTCCCAAAAACTGAACCACAGTAACTATTTGACCTGGAAACGTCAAATTGTTCCGTTCATCAAAAGCCATAGACTTTATGGACACATCGACGGCACCACTCCAGCACCTCCACAGTACATTGATCGTGAGGTGAAGAGGACTGTAGTGGCAGATCAGGGCAGTGGGGCTTCGACTGGGAGTGAAATCAGATTTGAATATGAAACTATTACTGAAAATAATCCTGCGTATGAAGTTTGGTTGGCTCACGACCAGTCTCTTGTGGCCTACATCACTTCTACCCTGTCAGAGGAGGTATTGGGGGGCGTCGATGATGATTTGACAGCCCTAGAGTTGTGGTCTACCCTTGCCACAACGTATTCTCAAGTATCCGAAGCACGTTTTCTGCAGTTAAGGAGGCAATTTCAGGACATCAAGCGTGGGACGCGTACAGCCTTGGAGTATTTGAATGAAATTAAAAGTGTAAGTGATCAACTTGCTGCCATTGGGCATCCGGTCAGCGACAAGGACAAGGTGCAGCAAGCTTTAAGTGGCCTGGAAACAGAATTTGACATATTTTGCACAGCCTTGGAAGTTCTACCTGTTCTTCCATCCTTTGAAGATCTGAAGGCTAAACTTTTTCAGCACGAAGCTAGTCGTGTACAGCGGCAGAACTTGATTCCTTCCAACAGCCACAATGTATTGGTTACAAGGACTCATGCAATGCAAGGGAATCGCACCTGTCCTTGGACCCCTCAGGCAGGAATGGGAAGAGGTATTCTTCCAACACCCCCAGGCACAAATACTACATCTAGCATGCCTAGAAGGGTCCCGACTTGCTTCTATTGCAACAAGAGGGGGCATGTGAAATCAGAGTGTTGGCACAATCCTCAGAACAAAAACAATCATATCAGGCATGAGGGTAAGGCAGCAGCAGGGGCAACTTCGTCATCATCTGGCCAAAATGTGACATCAAACGTTCCAGCAGACGTGCAACAACTTCTAATGACAGCCATGTCCAAACTCCAGTTGAAACAAAATGAGCAGGGAGAGTGCTACGTGGACTCTGGAGCAGCAGCCCATGTTACTGGTGATACAGGTAACCTTTCTAGTGTTTTCCCTTATTTAGGTCAAGGCTCAGTTGTCGCGGGAGATGGTTCCCATCACACAATATCGCACATTGGGAATGCACAAATATCTATGGGTAATTCTTCCATACCGTTAAAGAATGTTATTGTTGTTTCGAGTGTCAAGAAAAATATTATCTCAGTCTCCAAACTTATTGATGACATTCATTCTTCTGTTGAATTCACACCATCTTCTGTTTATGTCAAGGATGTTCGAACCAAGAAGACATTCGCTGAGAGCACTCGCAAAGGAGATATGTATGTCCTTGAAGAAGCTCCAACGATGTCCAAATCTCATCCTTCAGAGTCATGTTTTCCAAGTCATAGTGAAGTCAATATTGCAGACCATAATAAGCCATCCATTTGGCATGGTCGATTAACTCATTGTAGTCAATCTTTTGTTCGAAGTCTTGTTGCAGACGGGCTGTTAGATAAGTCCAGTATGAGTCCAGTTAGTGAGTCCGACATGTGCTCGAGTTGTGACATCTGTAAGAGCCATGCCCTTCCCTTTCAATTGATCAATAAAAGAGCTTCAAAGATTTTTGACACCATATACTCTGATGTTTGGGGACCTGCTCCGATTTCTTCTTCTTACGGGAGTAGATACTATGTCATTTTTATTGATTCACATTCCCGATATACTTGGATCCATTTCATCAAACAAAAATCAGAAGTTTTTCGTTTGTTCACTCAATTTCATGCCTTGGTTCGGAATAAATACTCTAGTGATATCGTGCATTTTCAATGTGATGGTGGTGGTGAATTTATTTCTAATGAATTTACTGAGTACTTACTAGATCATGGGATCACTAGACAAATTTCATGCCCACATACACCTCAGCAAAATGAAATTGCTGAAAGGAAACATAGGCATATTGTTGAAAGTGCGCTCAGCATGATGCATGACACATATTTACCTATGACGTTATGGACCGAGGCTTTTCATACGGCTGTTCATGTTATAAATCGTCTACCATTGGCTTTACTAGATGGGAAATCACCATACTTTCTATTACATCAGGAACAACCACATTATGATGAATTGCGAGTTTTCGGATGTGTGTGTTACGTGCACATTGATGTTTCATTAAGAAACAAATTTCAAGATCGTGCTGTTTTATGCAGATTTATAGGGTATTCTGAAAACTACAAGGGCTATAGATGTTATAACCTTAAAACTGGGCGTGTGCATATTTCACGGCATGTTGTTTTTGATGAAAGCAGGTTACAGGATCCAAAGGCTACTCCCATGACACTCAGTGACAAAAACGAGGCATATGATACTTGGTTACATGCTGAAATCTTAAGACAACGCGCAAAAATGTTACCTAAACAGAAAGAACAAGTTGTGCAAGCTGCAAATGAGCCCGAAACACTTGTTAATACTTCCTTGGACATCACAGCTTCTTTGGAGAATATGCCTTCATCTTCTCAGCAAAATGATCCATCTAGAGACAACCGATTCTCAGGCCTGGTATACTCTAGACGACGAACAGTTCCTACTATAGCTCCATGCCAATCTCAACGTGTACGACATCCTATTGATAGATGGGTGAGCTATAATAATTTCTCCATGGATTTTCAACTTTTTATGGCAGAAGTCAGCAAAGGGGTGGAACCAAGATGTTATCAACATGCAAGTAAGGAGAAGTGTTGGGTTGAAGCTATGAATGAGGAAATGACAACCTTGAATGAATGTCAGACTTGGCAGATTGTTCCTCGTCCAGATGACAAGAATGTTGTGGGCTCCAAATGGGTTTATAAACTGAAGTATAAGCCCGATGGTAGCATTGATCGATATAAAGCTCGCTTTGTGGCACGAGGTTTCACTGAACAATACGGGGAAGACTATGATGAAACATTTAGTTCAGTTATCAAGATGGGAACAATTCGTGTAATTATTTCTCTTGCAGTTTCATATGGATGGACTCTTTATCAATTGGATGTCAAAAATGCCTTCTTGCATGAGATTTTAAAGGAAGAGGTATACATGGAGCAACCTCCCGGCTATACTACTCATGATCCTCAAAAATGGGTATGTAAGTTACAAAAGTCCTTGTATGGGTTGAAACAGGCTTCTAGATCATGGTTTGATCGATTTTCTCATCATATACAACAAGTTGGTTTTCTCCGAAGCTCCCTTGATCATTCTTTATTTATCCACCATACTAAGGAAGCTACCACTTGGTTGCTTATATATGTTGATGATATTGTGATCACTGAAAATTCTTCTTCACATATTTCTCATGTTAAAGATATGTTGAAACAAGAATTCAAGATGAAGGATCTCGGCGAATTGCGGTACTTCTTGGGTGTTGAGCTTGACAGAACAGATACCAGATTGACTCTTACACAACACAAGTATACTCTTGATGTTTTGGACAGGGCAGACATGATTAATTGTAAACCCATAACTACACCTAGTGTTCTGAACACTAAGTTGGCTGCCTCGGATGGAACTGCACCATATTCCAATCCTACATTCTATCGTAGCATTGTTGGTATGTTACAATACCTAACTTTCACACGCCCCGACATAGTATATGCTGTAAATCAGATCTCCCAATTTATGCATGCACCCACAGAAGGACACATGGATGCCACTAAGCGAATCTTACGATATCTCAAAGCTACTCTTGGAGATGGACTAATCTACACAAAATGCCCCAATGTTTCGCTTGGACATAGCATTTATACCTATATTGATGCAGACTGGGCTGGAGATCCCGATGACCGAAGATCAGTTTCAGGTTTCTGTCTATTTCTTGATTCTAATCTCATTTGTTGGAGCAGTAAGAAGCAACGTGCGGTTGCACGATCTAGTACTGAGGCAGAATATAGAGCAATGGCTGCTGGGACAACTGAATCATCATGGTTACGACATTTTCTTGGAGAGCTCACTCTGCCTATTGTTCGGTCGTCATTACTATGTGACAACCAAAGTGTAATAAAAATTGCATTCAATCCAGTTCTACATAACCGCACCAAACACATAGAGATTGATCAACATTTCATCCGTCAGAAGGTTGAAGAAGGCGAGATCTTGCCTATGTACATACCCACCAGTGAACAAATAGCTGATCTCTTCACCAAAGGACTTACAGGGCAGCATTTTTGGGAATTGAAGAACAAGTTGTGCATGGTCAAATCCCATGCACAACTTGAGGGGGGATGTTAAGCTTATGTACCTGGGATCGGGTCTGAGACCCGATCCAATTCTTTTATACTCCACGCGCCCCAATGTACTGGGCGGTGGCATACTTGTGATTTTTTATTCTTTTATGTACAATCTGTTGTAATCAGATTAGGTTAACATCTTTTGATATAATAGAGATTAAGGGACTGCAGGGCTTATCGCCGACTGCACCTTTGCTTTCATCGATCTCTTCTCCATCTTCTCTTCTCAATCTCTTGTTTACATCCGGAGAGACACGAACTTTTGAAGATTCTTAGAATAGTTCACCCATCTATCTATGGGATGTCGCACGCGTTGTGATTGACGTGGAGCTACAGTAGGTACTGATTGCCTAGAATACACCAGGCCTGAGAAATAGGTGGATCATTGGGCTGAGAAGATGAAGGTATGCTGTCCGAGGAAGTAATGTTGTCCAAGGAACTACTTACAAGTGTCTCGGGCTCATTAACGACTTGCTCCTTGTGCTCAGTCAATATTTCTGTCCCCTGTCTTAAGATTTCAGCATGTAGCCAAGTATCATAAACCTCATTTTTGTCCTTGAGTGTCTGAGAAGTAGCCTTGGAATCCTGTAACCTGCTTTCATAAAAAACAACATGCCGTGAAATATGTACACGCCCAATTTTAGTGTTGTAACACCTATAACCCTTGTAGTTTTCTGCATATCCTATAAATCTGCACAAAATAGCACGATCTTGAAATTTACATGCACATAGCACACACATCCAAAAACACGCAACTCCTCATAACGTGGCTGTTCTTGATGTAATAGAAAAAATGGTGATTTTCCATCAAGCAAGGCCAATGGCAGTCGATTTATAACATGGACAGCCGTATGAAAAGCTTCGGTCCACAAAGTCATAGGTAAGTCTGTTTCATGCATCATGCTGAACGCGCTTTCAACAATGTGCCTATGTTTCAATTCAGCAGTTCCGTTTTGCTGAGGTGTATGCGGGCATGAAATTTGTCTAGTGATCCCATTATCTAATAAGTACTCAGTAACTTCATTGGAAATAAATTCACCACCACCATCACATTGAAAATGCACAATATTATTGGAATATTTATTCTGAACCAAGGCATGAAATTGAGTGAACAAGCGGAAAACTTCTGATTTGTGTTGCATGAAATGGATCCAAGTATATCAGAAATATGAATCAACAAAAATGGCATAGTATCTACTCCCAGAAGAAGTAGGAATTGGAGCAGGTCCCCAAACATCGGAATATATGGTATCAAAAACCTTTGAAGCTCTTTTATTGATTAATTGAAAAGGAAGGACATGGCTCTTACAGATATGACAACTCGAGCACATGCTGGACTCACTAACTGAACTCAGACTGGACTTATCTAAAAGCCCGTCTGCAACAAGACTTTGAACAAAAGACTAACTACAATGAGCTAACCGACCATGCCAAATGGATGGCTTATTATACTCTGCGACATTGACTTCACTATGACTTGGAAAATATGAATATGAAAGGTGAGGTTTTGTGGAGCTTCTTCAAGGACATACATATCTCCTTTGCGAGTGCCCTCAGCGAATGTCTTCTTGGTTCGATCATCCTTGACATAAACAGAAGACGGTGTGAATTCAACAGAAGAGTGAGTATCATCAATAAGTTTAGACACTGAGATAATATTTTTCTTGACACTTGGAACAACAAGGACATTCTTTAATGGAATGGAAGAAGAGCCCATAGATATTTGTGCATTTCCAATGTGCGATATTGTGTGATGGGAACCATCTCCCGTGACAACTGAGTCTTGTTCTAAATAAGGGAAAACACTAGAGAGATTACCTATGTCACCAGTAACATGGGCTGCTGCCCCAGAGTCTACATACCACTCTCCTTGCTCGTTTTGTTTCAAGTGGAGCTTGGATAGAGCTGTCATGAGAAGTTGCTGCACGTCTGTTGAAGCATTTGATGTCTGATTTGAGCCAGATGAATATGAAGCTGACCTTGATGCTGCCTTGTTCTCACGCCTAACCTAATTATTTTTGTTCTGAGGGTTGTGCCAACATTCTGATTTTAGATGCCCTCTCTTGTTACAATAGAAACAAGTTGGAATCCTTCTAGATGTGGCAGAGGTAGTATTCATGCCTAGTGGTGTTGGGAGAATCCCTCTTCCCATTCCTGTCTGAGAAGTCCAAGGACGAGTGTGATTCCCTTGCAGTGCATGTGTCCCTGTGATCAGTACATTGTGGCTGTTGGAAGGAATCAAATTCTGTCGCTGAACACGACTAGCTTCGTGTTGAAATAGCTTAGCCTTCAGATCTTCAAAAGATGGGAGGACAGGTAGGACTTCCAAAGCTGTGCAAAAAATGTCAAAATATGTTCCCAGTCCACTCAAAGCTTGTTGCACTTTGTCCTTGTCGCTGACGGGATGTCCAATGGCAGCAAGCTGATCACTTACACTTTTAATTTCATTCAAATATTCCAAAACCGTGCGCATCCCACGCTTGATGTCCCGAAATTGCCTTCTTAACTGCAGAAAACGTGCTTTCGATACTTGAGAATACGTTGTGGCTAGGGTAGATCACAACTCTAAGGCTGTTAAATCATCATCAATGCCTCCTAATACCTCCTCTGACAAGGTGGAAGTAATATAGGCAACAAGGGACTGGTCGTGAGCCAACCAAACTTCATATTCAGGATTGTTTTCAGTAATAGTTTCATATTCAAAACTGATTTCACTCACAGCCGAAACCCCAACAGCTTGTTCTCCCACTACGGTCTTCTTTACTTCACGGTCAATATACTTTGGAGGTGCTGGAGTGGTGCCATCGATATGCCCATAGAGTCTATGACTCTTAATAAATGGAACAATTTGACGTTTCCAAGTCAAATAGTTACTATGATTCAGTTTTTGAGAGATAAGTTGGGAGAGAAAGCTGGACGATAGAAGAGAGGGGGTCGGCTGATCCATAACTGAATAGAGGGATGGTTAGGGCAGGCGACGTGAGGCAAGATATAGAGCAAGCGACAGAGATTAGGGCAAATCGATTAGGGCAAATCACGCAAGATTTAGGGCAAAAACTGAAATGAGAGATAACCACGCCAGAAAAGAGGATTTAGGGCAGCTTAGGGCTAATCACATCAAACTGAAATCACTAACCGGAGGACGATGCAACCTGGCTCTGATACCATGTAAGAATCTTCACAAAATCACATCTCTCCGTCTGAAAATAAGATAGATTGAAAAGAGAGGATAGAAAGCAAGACGATGGAGGAAGAGATGCAGTCGGCCAATGCAGCCCTGCAATCCTTAATCTCTATTAAAACATTAACCTAATCAGGTTACAACAGATTTGTATAAAAATATATAAAATATTACAAGAGTGCCACCGCCTAGTATTCTTAGGCGTGTGGATATAAAAGAAGTGGATTGGGTCTGAACAGACCTGATCCCCATACGCACAAACTTAACAAAAGCTCTATCCTCAACTTCATTCGAGAGAAATGTATCCAAGTTGGGCATGTTTGATATGTATGCCCAACTTGAGGGGGAGTGTTGACGGATCTTGGTGTATGGGTCCAGGTCTGGACCCGATCCAGTATGTCCTAGTTAGGGCATACTGATATCATTGTAACTCTAATCTTAAAGGTTAATGAAATCTTAAGAGAGAGAGCGTCTGGACGCTAGTGTGCGCCAGTTCCTCCTCGTCCTAGGTTTTTTTCCTCTTGTTGAGGGTTTTTCCACGTCACATCGTGTTCATCATATTCTTCTTCCTATATTTCGTGTTTCTACAGGAATATATTCAAAATCTGAAAGCAAAACAATGAGTCATCCGTCGTCTTTTGATTGATCATTGATTTTTGAAAATCTTACATATTTGAAAATATTTCTTTTACAGGTTTACAATGTTGAATTGATCGTGTGTGTTATATATATACACATATTGGAAAACAGGTAATTATCATACTCATATACTAGACTTTGATGGGAATCATTTCCAAGGAGATCAGATGGTAAGAATAAGTTGTAAATATAAAAGTAAAGCTGTTTTTTCAAGAGTCTAAAATATCCTTATTAGGAGGCAATGAGTTTTGTTTAAGGAAACTCATTTGTGTCCTCTCTCTTTCCCTCCTTTAAGGGGTCTGGTGGACTAATGGAAAACAGCTTACTTCGATATTTGTAATTTAATGATTTAATCTCCACCATTTGATCTCATTGAAATGGACGGCCTACATGATTCCCATCAAGTCTGGTATATAAGGGTCGGGTAGCTGCCTATATATAAGGGAGAGATTGAAATCTGTAGGCTACCTCTAGCTGCCAGATGAATTTTTATTTATTTTCTGTCACCTAAACCATCACAAATAGTGCATTAGCAATGGTTTTTGTTTGACCACGGTTTTTCATGGCATTTAACAATGGTTTTTTGTGCTTTAGCAACGGAAAATGAAAAAAAATCCATTTGGCAAAAGAGGTAACCAGCAGATTTCAATATATATATCATAGTCAAAAATAACATTTCAGAGTTTTAAACGGCGAGGTTTTTCTCAGGTATAATACGGCGAGCTTGAAAAAATGGAAAAAATATGGCAAATTTTTAAAAATTTAAAAAAATAGTGGAAAAATAAAATAAGTGAGAAACTAATAATACAAACATCAAAAGATAAGTAGATTTCTAACAAATAAAAAATAGAAAATGAAAAAAAAATTGTATTGCATTAACAAAATAGAAAATTGAAAAAATTGAAAAAAACGCGTTGAAAACACTTTTTTTTTTGTTTTTAACATTTACGTGCTTTTTTTAAGTTTTAAACGGCAATTTAATTTATCATGTTTTTTTTGCTTTTTTTTTCTCTGAAAAAATGTGTTTTTTGTGACACTGATATATGTGTTTTTTGTGACACTGATATATATATATATATATACACACATATGAGGAAGATTTATTGTTTTCTCGTCTGTGTTTGAATGGAGAAATATTCTGGCCTCTCACAAACACATTGCATCCTAAGTCACACAAGTGCATCAAATATTTCGACCGTGATTGGATGGAGCTCCAGATGGCCGGAGCATTTCAGCTCCTCTATATATATATATGTACTTTAGAGAGGATAAAGTCATAAATCCTAAGTCACACGGGTGCGCCAAATATGGTGGTGCACTGCGTCGACTCGGGTGCACGTGCGGCCCGACACGACACCCAAATCGGTCAAACCGAATCAGGTGCTGCTGACTGCACCCATTATTCTTTTCTCCTTTTTCATTTTTTTTCCTTCTCCTATCTTTCCCTTATCTTTATCTCCTCCCCTATTTTATTTAATAAAACTTTGAATCTTGTATGAGATTAAGGTAACCTTGATAAAAACAAGTTTAAAAATATAGACAAGTAAAATGACTGATAAAACAAATCACACACACACACACACACACACACACACACACATATATATATATATAAATAAATAAATATATATATATATATATATATATATATATATATATATTTATATGCTCTCGCCGCACCCGCACTCTTTTTTTTTTTTGAACTTGCCACATCCTCACCCTGTACCTATGTGAAATATGATAAATCATACTTTCTTGTTTTTATTTTTTATCTTTTTGTCTTTTCTGTTTCATTTTTTTTTCCATTTGGGGCTGTTTTGATCATTCTCAATATATTTGGGGACTATCCTTGTGGTTAGACCAATGGCTAGTCTCTTCTCCGGCTTTCCCCTTCGATGTATATGTAAGGGGCTCTCCCTTAAGCAATAAAATGTATGTCTTTTTCTAAATGTATATTTGTTTGTGGCTATGATCTTGTGTGATATTGCATGTTGCTGTTAAGGGGCTCGCTGATGTGCATGAGGCTCATTTGAACCTATTTTGCATTCGCTTGAGTTTATGTATCTCTTGTTTGTAATTACTTTTTCAAGTGGTATCTCTTGGACAATATATGTGGCATATTTAGAGTCTAGATACCTCTGAAAAACATAAGCCCAAGTGAGTGCTTAATGCAACCTTGTAGACATGATCTTGATAATTTGTTAGCGGAATATATATTAAGGTGGTATTTCTCATGTTGGATACTATTTTGAACATTAAAAAAATAATAGCTTCATATAATGGCAAAGCTTGATGGCAAAAATCTCTTTTATTTCTTTAAAAGATTATTTTTCACTTTTATATAATAAATGCAGTAAAAGTATGGTTTGTATATTCTTCATTTAAAAAAAAAATAAAATTCAAGCATGTTCTTTAGGTGTTTAGATCTGGTTTTGTGGAAATGTTCTCAGAGATGACCAACTACTGCCTGTTTGTGTATTCACAAGTACCTCTTTGGTGAGAAAACAACTTGGGTTGTCAGACATATTCTACAGACGGATATAAGAACTTTAGGGAATAATAGCTTGGGAAACACAAGGGATATCTCTGCTAGTGGGCAACTATTCAAATTCAAATTCCTTTGTGTTTGTGTACTTGAGCTTGCTTAATTCAATGCTGGAAACCTTACTTAACCTGTCCAATTATCGGTTTCATCACCAAAAAATCTTGCCTACTTTAGCAAAGTGCTTGATTGGCAACTCCAATTGAGCTGCATATTATTTTTTTCCAAATGCATATCTTAGTGATCTTGTAGTCTCCATACTGTTGTGCAAAAAACACGATGTTTCACTACATGATAACACCGAATGTGACAAACCGGTTTATAGTATGTTAAAAATGAAAAACTGACTTGCTATCCTGGTTTTCACCAGATTTTAAGATCAATCAAATTTGGGCTGCATACAAGGGTCGTTATGGATGTTGGTTGCGGCGTTGCTAGTTTTGGTGGGTACCTTCTGGATAGGGATGTTCTCACAATGTCATTTGCACCAAAAGATGAACATGAAGCTCAGATACAAATGGCCCTTGAGCGAGGAATACCTGCTTTTCTATCGGTAATCGGGACTCAGAGGCTTACTTTTCCAAGTAATGTATATGATATGGTGCATTGTGCCAGATGTAGGGTTCACTGGTATGGAGATGGTACACTTCAAATCTTTAGTAGCCTTTTGTGGTTTTGCTGCTCTCTGTTTGTCCTGATAATTTCTACAAATTTGATAAGTTCTACATGTAGCATGGTTTACTCTAATGACTTTCAGGTGGAAAGCCCTTGCTGGAGATCAATAGGGTTCTCAGGCCTGGAGGTTACTTTGTCTGGTCTGCAGCACCAGTTTACCGCAATGATCCTAGACATACAAATCTTTGGAATGGTTTGTTAAATATCTTGTTTTTAAAGTTTTGAAGAGCGTTAAAAGATCGCCATTTCTTAGGATCCTTTGTTCATTGACATACTTTAAGTTTGTGTATCATATGTAATTTTCATCGCTGGCAAGAAGTTCTCTAGTACAATGGTGAATATATCCGTTGTTGGCTTTTCTTGGCACCAATATCTTGAGGATCTGGCATTCTTTCACGTGAGCCATTTAAAAGCACACTTGTATAGCATATCTTCGCTTGAAAATGCATTGGTTATTACGAAGCATATTCTGATGTTCTATCATTCATTTTATTCTGTTGGATGGCCTAGAAAATCTAGAATAATCCAGGGCAAAATGTATGGCTGTGAATAATCTTGTATCTAGGAGTTTGAAATATATTGAAGCTTAGACATACCGTAGTCCCACCTTAGACAGTTTTTTAGGGGGTTAAAATTTGCTACTAGATCAGTTTTGATTCAAGTAGTTGTGGTTCGTATTAGATCCATATCCATATTCGCTTCTGTAGAAGGATATCTCTCCTGTACATATCCTTACAAGCATGGTAGGTTTTTACTGTAGACATCTTCGCCATATTCTCCCATTTTTATGTTAAAAGGTGGAGAAATTCAGACCCCTAAAGGTCTCTTTTTTTTTTTTTACCATGGTAAACTTATCCATGGTGTAGTGCAACCTAGATGACTTCACTCATCATCATTCATGCCCTCAAGAGCGGTTGTAACATTCCAATTATGGGAATGGCTGGGACTACTCCTGTATCCAGAAGTTCGGGTATCATATCATGTATACCTTGGTCTGTATATTGCTCGATGTTACTGCTGACACCCCTTTCTGGATTGGATAAGCCGTATCTAGAAGTTTGAGTCTTTGAAATACAACAGGTCATACCTGCCTTAGTTCCATATTTCTAGTATTCTAGATGGAATGGAACTGGGGAGTTGGATCGGGTTCTCTCTTTTTCTGGTGGAGAGGGGTCACGTCGGTCACTTTTGAGCTGGGTTATCAAAGGTGATGATAACTTAACTGTAAACAAACCTTTATTTTTTGTGCCTATAGTTCTGTCAGGAAGATAAGCTTCTTGCAGTGGTTGTTTGCTCATTTGCTATGGGAATTCTCTTTGTCGATATGCGGAAGGCACTGATTGCGACAACATATTAAATGGAAAATCTTAACATTCATATCAATGTTACTTGCTTTCCTTGTGTATATATGTTCATTTTTTTTGCTGTGCCTCTTGCCTGCACATTGACCACATAGCGGAAAAAGGAAATTTGTAAGAAGTACCATTATTGTGGACATAGTTTACTGGAAAAGTCTACCTGGGGAAGTCACCAATCTAGAACTGAAGTGTGGCTCCAGATCCAAGCATTACTAGAGTGTACTGGATGAACTGCATTTGGGTTTTACTTATAAGAACTGAGTTTTTCAGCATGGCTTTTTATAGGTTAAGTTACCACAAATCCATTGTTTTATAAGCATGAATTGGTTGAGTACAATCTCTGTCCAATTGAACTCCAGTAGTGAATGACAGAGCTATTGGAACCACGATATATGATTAGTGCTAAAGTTTGAGATGAAATGAAATTTGATTGACTTTAAAATCTACCCTAACTCCTCTTTATATAGATAAGAGGAGAGGGTGAAAATACAAGTGAACAATAAAAGAAAGTTTATATTACAAAAGTACCCCTTTAACCCTAAAATTGATTATAAACCTATCTTTAACACTCCCCCTCAAGTTGGAGCGTATATGTCAAA
>JAANDH010001765.1:0-32339 GCA_011799765.1 Nymphaea thermarum | reverse complement strand
CTTAGTTTTCACCGACCGACCAAAATGTCATCCAAAAAACGCCTAAAATTTTCATTTAGGTCGATTGATTGATTATAGAATTTTCATTTAAGTTGATTGATTGATTATAGAACTTGCAACACTCAAAAGAAAAAAAAAAAAAAAAAAGGACGTATCCCAGCTGTTGGTTCTGCCACCGCAAGTTGGTCATCTTCCCGCAGATCCCGTCCAAATTGCCCCATTCTGGAAGTTCTTAATCATTTGTAAATTACTTTAACGCGTGGTCCTTGATTCTTTCATTTTTAACTACGGGTACTTTTCCGTTCAGTTACTCAATCCGGGGTGGCGGTAAGCATAGACACTGTGTGGGCAAATGCCCACACTACAATAATTTTTGTTTTTTTGTTTTTAATTCTTCATGGTCTTAGACGTCCTGGAACTGTCTAGAACGTTTATCAGTGTGAGATTGTTCTCGCTGAAGAAAGGTGAGATGCAGAGGACTTCGAGAGAAACGAGAGAGAAATCTTGAGGAGGAAGAAAAGTGAGAGGAATGATTTCTTCAAATTATTAGTCACATCAGTTTACAATCTTGCTGGCTCTCATTACATAATTTTCATTACTATCTAACCATACTTACATCAACTATACCTACTATGGTTATATTAATACTCCCCCTCAAGTTGGCTGTCATGTGTCATACGTGCCCAACTTAGTTTTAATGCTTTTAAAAAGTTCTTTGCTCAATGTCTTGGTAAGAATATCTGTTAATTGATGTTTTGATGACACGTGAATTGAGAGAATCTATCCACTGATTTTTTTTTTCCTCTTATTAAATGGGAATCCACTTCATCATGCTTCATTCTCTCATGAAAGACTGGTTTGCTACCAATGTGTCTTGCTGTCATGCTGTCACACTTTAGTTCCATACTGTCTTGTAGGTGAATTTTTTAATTCTTTGAGCAAGTGCTTAATCCAAATGAGTTCACATGCTACTAGTGCCATTGCCCTATACTCAGATTCTGTGTTGGATCTTACTACAACTCCTTGTTTTTTTTGCTCTTTTGTGATACTAGGTTTTTTCCAATGACACAATAGTAATCTGAAGTGGATTTTCTGTCATTAGGGTCCCCTGCCCATTCTGTGTCGGCACTAGGGTGCCACTAGTGCAAATGTTTCGTGATAGTCAACTACTTGAACTTGTGTGTAGTCCTTTGCTCAATTTTGCTTTGTACCTTTCTACCTTTCCTTCAATGTTGTACTTAATTTTGTATGTCCACTTGCACCCGATTGGTTTCTTTCATGGAGGCAGCTGAACTAGATCCCATGTTCTGTTTTTGTCTAGAGCTCCTAGCTCTTCCACCATTGCTTCCCTCCATTTTAGTTCACCCTTTGCCTTTGCCTCCTCATATGTTTGTGATTCTTTTTTAGAGTACACCTTGGTGAAGTATGTTTGATACCTTTTAGAACATTTTCTATCAAATCTCAAATGAGGTACTTCAATAGTCCTTGAGTATAATAAGTATAAAAGTCATTAAACTTGCTCGACATCTTACATTTCTATTTGATCTTCTTAGATAAGTTCTGTTTTTGTCCATACATGGCTCAATTGATTGTAGCTATGCTCCAGGTTCTTTTGTTCTTGTAGCCTCTGAGTTATCTCTTGTAGGTTGTATTGTACTTTCTTCTTTTTGTATTGGTGCAGACATGGTAGTGTGCATCTTTTCTACAAAGATATTGATTTCTTTTTCTTTGAAGTATGGTGTATTTTACAACACTGCTTTCTAATTTATTTCTGGTGTAGTGCTTGTAAGTATACAAAGCAAGTACATCAAAATGTCTTGAGATGTTTTAGTTGTACAGGTTTGTTATTCAGTAATTCTAGGGGGCACTTATAATCTAACTTCTTGCTGCTTGTTTTATTTATCAAGTAGCATGCATACGACATAACATCTGGCCAGAACACATCAGAAACATTCATGTTTATCATAATTGATCTTGTAACATTCAAAATGTGTCAATTTTTTCTCACTAAGTCCATTTTGTTGAGGAGTTTTTGAACATGCTTTTTGCTGTTTAATTCCATTTTTCTTAGAAAAGGAATCAAATTTTGAATCTACTTATTCTTCTTTGTTGTCAGAACGAAGAACCTTTACTTGTCTATTATATTGTATGCAAATCATTTTTACAAATTGTTTGAAGAAGGAAAGAACTTCATTCTTTTTATTCAGAAGGTGCAACCAAGTTGGTTTTGACTTGTCTTTTATGAAGAGTACAAAGTACTTGTATCCATTCCAGCCTTGCTGCCCCCACACCTTTGAGTGTACTAAATAAAAAAAAAATCATCATTAGTACTTTTGGAGTTAGATAAAGGCAATCTTGACATTGTTACCTGAATACATTTATCACAGTCTATGACATCTACTGGATATATGAGATAACATTGTCCTAAATACATTTACTAGAAGGATGCCCTAATTTGTCGTGCCAACATCTGGCCTCCTCAACTACGGCATTAGGAGAGCTTATTTGCAAGTATTGCAAACAGTTTTGCAGACTTCCTTCACCAATCGTTCTCAAACTAGTGCAGTCCAACAGTAATGCTTTCTCCTTTGTAAATATCACATAGCAGTTCAGATCTTTAAGCATCTAACTAACATTAAGTTGACAAATAGTTCTAGAACATACAAAACATTTTCTATCACACTATTGCATGGTAAATACATTTTTTCAATTCCTTTCATTGGAACTAAGGAACCATCAACAACAAGCATATGCATGCAATTTTTTGTTATTAGTTTTGACTTGGCCATATGCAAGTCAACAGTGGGCATTTGTGTCTTTTATAAAACCCTTATTTTGCTTTATGTAAGGGCTCGACTTCTTTCCCCTTTTTTGCCTCACACCATCGTTTTGTGGTATGCTATTTTGGTGGAGCAATTGAAGGAGTGACCTGCGATTTTGGTGGAGAGTCTCAAGGCGTCGCTGTTAACATGGAGCCTCCACGACCAACTCTCTTGCTTGCTAAAATCTCTTGTGGGCAGTTATTCTCTGTGTCGTCTCTAGAAGAAGAAGAGGTATGTTTTTCAGTTTTGGGTGTATGTGAGGAACATATAGAAAACAAAGAGAGAGATTTGGGGATGAAGGTCACGTAGTAACATTGTTATCTTGTAATGGGATTTTTTCTATTTCGGCTTCTTGGATCTCACTGTATTTTTTATGCTTCATATAATATGAATCTTGCTGACCCGTGGATGTAGGAAGACAAACAGTCTATCCGAACCACGTAATTTGGGTGTCTTCTGTGTGATTACTTTCCTGTTTTGCTCTCTGTTGTTCATTTCACTATTTACTTTCTTGATATAACGAACACATATTTGTTTACAGAGTGGTTGTTTTTCACCATACTCTATTTTTGCTTACAATCTGGTTCTCTTGTTTTGAACATCTGGTATCAGAGCCAGGTTGCAAGATTCATGTTTGTGATAGTTGATTTTAAGGACTGTGATGTCAAATATGTCAATGACTAAGTTTGAGGTGGATAAGTTTGACGGCAAGATTGATTTTGGTCTGTGGCAAAAACGTGTAAAAACCATTTTGGTTCAGAACAACCTGCATAAAGCCTTGCTTGGTAAAGAGAAATCAGGGATTAAAGATGTTGATCATGATGAGTTAGACCTGAAGGCGATGAGTACAATTTAGCTTTGCCTAGCTGATGAAGTGATGTATAATGTTGCAGATGTAGATAGTACAACTGATTTGTGGGCAAAATTAGAAAAATTGTATATGTCAAAGTCTCTCACAAATAAGTTGTATTTAAAAAAGCAGCTCTATAGTTTACGTATGACTGATGGGACAAATCTGCTTGAGCATCTGAATACTTTCAATAAATTGATTGCTCAACTTCGTAGTGTTGGTGTTAAGGTAGATGAAGAAGATCTGACCCTTCTTCCTCTTTCATCTATGCCTAAATTGTATGATCATCTTGTGACTACTATTCTTTATGGAAAAGATACTTTAATGCATGAAGAAGTCATGACTATTTTGCTTTCAAATGAAGCCAGACATAAGCCAAATCACGGAGAAAATTTAATGGTAAAGGAACATGGTCACGAGAGAGGCCATCAAAAGCATAAATTCAGCAAAAAATTCAGATCTCGATCCAAGTCAAAAGGTAGAGACAACAGATGCATGTATTGCAAAGAAGAGGGTGATTGGAAAGTTGATTGTCCAAAGCTTAAAGAAAAATACAAACAGAAAAAGAAAGCAGTCGAAGAAACAAGTGTAGTATCAGTTGTCAATAGAGATGTGCTGGCCATTTCTTCAAGTAATAATCTCAAATCTAATGTATGGATTTTAAATTCTGGATGTTCATACCATATGTATCCTCATAAGTCATGGTTTGATTCTTATACATCATGTGATACTGGAAAAGTGTTGATGGGAAATAATACAGAATGTAAATCAGTTGGAATTATAACCATAAAAGTAAAAATGTTTGATGGTGTCATTAGAACTTTAACAGAAGTTAGACACGTTCCAGATTTAAGAAAAAGTCTTATTTCTCTTGGTACACTTAATGTTAATGGTTTTACTTTTAGTGGTGCTAATGACATATTGAAAGTGAAGCAAGGAGCTTTAGTTGTCATGAAAGGAGAGAAAGTTGGATTTATATACAGATTGATTGGAGAAACTGTAACAGGGATTGCTGCCATCTCATCTTCTTCATCCCTTTCTGATGATGATACTGCATATTTGTGGCATGCTAGATTAGGCCATATGAGTGAAAGAGAGATTCAAGAGTTGCATAATACAAAGCTACTCAAGGGCATCAAATCATGTAAACTTGAATTCTGTAAATGTTGTGTTCTTGGAAAATAGTGCCGAGTTAAATTCTCAACCTCTACAAAAAGAAGTAAGAACATCCTTGAATATATCCATGCAAATGTATGGGGGCCTGCACCAGTTACATCTAAAGGAAGAGCTAGATTTTTTGTTACGTTCATTGATGACTACTCACTAAAAGTTTGGGTATATTTCCTCAAGTATAAGTTTGAAACTTTGAAGTATTTGAGACTTTTAAAGCATGGAAAGCACGAGTAGGAAATCGTTAAGAAGTGACAATGGTGGTGAGTATACATCATATCAGTTTGAAAATTTTTGCAAAGTTGAAGGGATTACTCGACATTTCACTATTTCAGGTACACCACAGCAAAAGGGCATGGCAGAGAGAATGAACAGAACTTTGATTGAAAGGGCTCGTTGCATGAGGTTGTTTGCAAGTTTACCAAAACAGTTTTGGGCAGAAGCTGTTAATACTGCATGTTTTTTAGTAAATAGATATCCTTCTACGACATTAAATCTGAAAGTGGCAAAAGAAGTATGGTATGGTAAGTCAGTTGATTATTCTGACATACATATTTTTTGTTGTCCTATTTATGTGTTATTGCAGGAAGGAGAAAGAAGCAAACTTGATGCTAAATAAAAAAAATGCATATTTCTTGGATACAAATCAGGCGTGAAAGGGTATAAAGTTTGGAAGCCCGACACACAGAAAGTGGAGATCAGCAGAAATGTAGTCTTTGATGAAGCTTCTTTGTTAAAGAAAATTCAAGATTATGATAAAGACATTGAAAAGACAAGTAATCAAATTCAGCTAGAGTGGAGTAATGATAAGATCAACCAAATTTTGAATGAACCATCACAAGAAAGTGAGGAAGAAGAACAACCACTTGAAGAACCTTATTCTATTGCAAAGGGTAGAGAAAGAAGGGAAGTTAGATTACCTTTAAAAATTCAAGATACAGTAGCATATGCATTTCCAGTTATGTCTACTGACTCACTGACTTTTCAGGAAGCAATAGAAAGCAAGGATAGTGAAAAATGGATGGTTGCTATGGAAGATGAAATGAAGTCTCTTCAAAAGAATCAGACATGAGAATTGGTAAGTCTTCCAGAAAGAAAGAAAGTGATTGACTGCAAGTGGGTGTTTAGAATAAAAGAATCTTCAAGTGCAGAAGAACCACCAAAGTACAAGGCTAGGCTAGTAGCAAAGGGCTATGCTCAAAAAGAAGGAGTGGATTTTTCAGAAATTTTTTATCCAGTTGTGAAACATTGCTCAATTAGAATTTTGTTAGCCATGGTAGCTATTGACGATTTGGAACTTGAACAACTAGATGTTAAAACTGCATTTTTACATGGTAGCCTAGAAGAAAAAATATATATGCAGCAACCAGAAGGATTTATTCAAGCAAAAACTGAAGCAAGCACCACGACAGTGGTACAAAAGATTTGACACCTTTATGTTGGCACAAGGCTACAATAGGAGTAGGTATGACAGTTGTGTTTACTTTTTTTTTTGAATGATGGTTCCATTATTATTTTGATGCTCTATGTGGATGACATGCTTATAGCATGCAAACACATGTTAGAAATTGCTAAGTTGAAATATGAACTTAGAAATGAATTTGAAATGAAAGATTTGGGGGCTGCCAAAAGAATTCTAGGTATGAAAATTCGTAGAGATCGAGAGAAAAATAAACTATGGTTGACACAAAAGGAGTATGTAAACAAAGTGTTGGCTAAATTCAATATGAAGAATGCAAAATTAGTTTATACTCCACTTGCTCAACACTTTAAGTTATCTTTGAAAGATTGTCCCAAATCTGAAAATGAGAGTAACATTATGAGCAAAATACCATATGCCAATGCAGTTGGATGTCTTATGTATGTTATGATATGTACTAGACCTGATTTATCTCATGTTGTAAGTGTTGTTAGCAGATATATGACAAATTCAGGTCAAAGACATTGGGAGGTAGTAAAATGGATTTTGCAATATTTGAAGGACTCATCAGATGTTGGTGTACTATTTCAGGTAGGTATAAATATTTCAGATACGCTGATTGGTTATGTTGATTCAGATTATGCAGGTGACTTAGATAAAAGAAGATCTACAACATGGTATATATTTACTCTAGGTGGAGGCCCAATCAGTTGGAAAGCTACATTACAGGATATTGTTGCTTTATCAACAACTGAATCAGAGTATATTGCAGCAGTAGAAGCTGCTAAAGAAGTAGTTTGGTTAAGAGGACTTGTTAATGAACTGGGTATTATGCAGAAAAATGTCAAATTACATTGTGACAGTCAAAGCGCAATATGTTTGGCTAAAGATCCAGTTTATCATAGAAGAACTAAACATATAGATGTCAGATATCATAAAATCAGGGAGTTTGTGGCAAATGGTGAAATTCAACTGCAAAAGGTGGAGTCGCAACATAATGTGGCAGATATGTTGATGAAACTTCTCACCACAACTAAATTTCACCATTGTCTGAGCTTGGCTCAGATTTGTGCATGTTAAACATGTTTGGAGTCCAAGGGAGAAGGGACATTCATATTAAATATGATTGATCTTATATATTTTCTGGATTATGACCAAGCCAAAAAGGTGGAGTTTTGTTATTAGTTTTGACTTGGCCATATGCAAGTCAACAGTGGGCATTTGTGTCTTTTATAAAACCCTTATTTTGCTTTATGTAAGGGCTCGACTTCTTTTCCCTTTTTTGCTTCACACCATCATTTTGTGGTATGCTATTTTGGTGGAGCAACTCAAGGAGTGGCCTGCGATTTTGGTGGAGAGTCTCAAGCCGTCACCGTTAACATGGAGCCTCCACGACCAACTCTCTTGCTTGCTGAAATCTCTTGTGGGCAGTTATTCTCTATGTCGTCTCTAGAAGAAGAAGAAGAGGTATGTTTTTCAGTTTTGAGTGTATGTGAGGAACATACAGAAAACAAAGAGAGATTTTGGGGTTGAAGGTCACGCAGTAGCATTGTTATCTTATAAGGGGATTTTGTCTATTTCGGATTCTCGGATCTCACTGTATTTTTGATGCTTTATATAATATGAATCCTGCTGGTTTCTCCCTGTGGATGTAGGAAGAAAAACAGTCTATCTGAACCACGTAATTTGGGTGTCTTCTGTGTGATTACTTTCCTGTTTTGCTCTCTGCCATTCATTTCACTATTCACTATCTTGATATCACGAACACATATTTGTTTATAGAGTGACTGTTTTTCACCGTACTCTGTTTTTGCTTGCAATCTGGTCCTCTTGTTTTGAACAATTTTTAACATCTACCACTCGATGTATGTCAGCAGTCATATACTCAGTAGCTCGGCTATCTAATATCCAAGTATTAAATTTTGAGAGAGCAATATAAGACTTTGGATTGTAAGTTTTATCTAAATTTCCAGCATCGTTACTTGTTTCTCTTGTGACAGTCAGATTCGAGCTGATCATCTGACGCAAAAGCTCTGTAAGGTCACTGATATGGACATCATGATCACTGCAACTCGGCTGCTCACGCTGACTAATTGGCCGTTGTCCTCTCCCCCTTGCTGGCCTACCGTGAATGTTCTAGCATCTGTCTCTCGAATCCCTTGACTTGTGACAATAGGTATACCATAAAATTGGTTTCCCTCTGAGGACAGGGTTTGGATTTAGGTTCTTCTTGGTTTCTGCCATGAAAGCCATACATTTTTGGAGTCGAGCGTTCTCTAGTCATGACCTTCCTTCTGGTTTCTTCCCTTTGTATTATTGAACATATGTAATTGAATGTTGGTAATGGATATGTCAATCAGGCCAACAAGCAACTTGAATGACTTATCTTCCTCTGAATGTTGTTGCAAAACCTCTATGTATGCCATTAAGGGACGATGTTGAAGTAGTTTGTCCCACTTCTCTTTAAAACCACTCAGGTATAGGTGAAATGGTCTATCTCCCTTGGCCATCTTGGTTAGATCCTGTTGGAGTTGATATACTCTTGCTATATATCTCTGCCAGTGAATCCCATATTTCTTTGGTAGAATCAAGAAACATACAGGTATAGGTGAAATGGTCTATCTCCCTTGGCCATCTTGGTTAGATCCTGTTGGAGCTGATATACTCTTGCTATATATCTCTGCCAGTGAATCCCATATTTCTTTGGTAGAATCAAGAAACATAAACCCTTCCACGATTTTTGGTTCCAATGAGTTGAGACTCCATGACATGATTATTCGGTCATTGGCTTCGCACTCGTCTTAGTTAGGGTCTTCTCTTGGTGGGGGCATGATCTTGACATGATTAGTGCAGAAAATCATTGTGATCTTCAGCGGGTTCCTTCACGATTGCCTTCACGTTCACTCTAGATCTCTGATTTGTTGACTGAATACCTCCAGCTTCCATCATCTGCTTCAGCTTAGCAGGACGCAAAAGCTTTCTTTTAAGTGTCAAGTGGCTCTGATACCATATCAGATGGTGCTACCAAGAACGTTATCTCTGAAAAAAGAACTATGCAAGAAATAAGAGAGAAATCTTGAGGAGGAAGAAAAGTGAGAGGAATGATTTCTTCTATTTAATAGTCATATTTATAAGGAGCTCAGGGTGGAGACTAACTGGCTCGCATTACATAATTTCCAGTTATTGTCATGGGCGGAGCCAAGGTAGGGTTCGCATGGGTCCTGACTTTTTTTTTAAATTTACATGTAAATTTTAAAAAAATTCACTTGTTCTATATAAAAATTTTGAAAAATGATATTTCGGCCATAGTCAAAATTTAGAAACTTTAATTTGTCCTCCTTATCAAACATTTCTGGCTCGGCCTGCAGTCAACCCACCGTCCAAATGCATGAGTTTGCTGTAGTGTCAGTCTTTACAAGAAATTCCTATTTTATGTTTATATTTTTGAGAACTTTTCTTCATTTGTTACCCCCTTAAAATTTTAAAATATTATAACTAATGCCTCTTACCCAAAATTTTCTGTCTCAGAATCTGATCAATTGAAGCAACAAGGTCTCTTTTTATGGAAAGACGAAACACAACAAACATGTTAACTTTCATGTACTAGCTTAGGTTTGAAGTTCTTCTGTTTCATGGCTTTCAAAACAATATAATATTGTACTGTCATATAAAACAAGTTGTTACTTAGAGTTCAATGATTGTTTTCTTAACAAGCTTAGAGTTCAACATGACATAGGTGTAATTGGCTTTGTATGAACTTGTTAACTACTTTAGCAATAATGTGACACAGAGGCAAAAAATGAAAATTCTAATGGTATAGGCCACAATTATCTATATGGATCTTGAATATTCTATTTTATATTTTGATTTTTTTAACTTGTTAGTATTTAGATTAGGTACCTGTTGATAATACTTGTTAGAGTTTATTATCGTTACTTTAGGAAGTTTGTCTTGTTCGGTAAGATTTTCTCATCTAAAACTATGATATTCCCTACTTGAGTTTGATTCCGAAGTTATGAGATCACACCATTTCGTTCTTGTCCTTCAAGATCTGTTTGGGTTGTGTAGCAATTAAATTACTTTGTTAATTATTTATTTTAATAATTTCAATTGTTAACCATATTGCTCTGACAAGATTAACCAACAAGTAAATAAAAGATTCATATAGTTCATTTATTTCCAATATCTCTTACTGCTTTGGGCACAAAAACTACAGGATAGCTTTGAAAATACACATTAAAAAAAGAAAGAAAAATAACCACTGAAGAAACCCCTAGAAAGGTAATACAATTTTCTTAATACTTTTCCTTTTTTTTTGGCGAGGCCACCTAACTAAACAATGTAAAACTTTTGTAGGTGATCGAAAAATTTGTGTGCCTGTGTCTGTGTTATTTTTTAATGCACAATTGAATGAAATCAGAAACTTTGGCAAGTTTTGGAAAAAACTTAAAATAACAGTAAAAATAAAAAAATTGGTACATTTTGAAATTTAGTTCCAGAGAACATATTAGATATATGTTTTAAGTTACATTTTTAATTATGTACCAGTGATATATATATATATATATATATATATATATATATATATATATATAATATATATATATATATTATATAGGAAGTAAATGTTAATCATGCTTAAGCAGGGGCAAAGCTAGAAATTTTTTTTCACATGGGCCAAACTATAGTTTCAAAATTTTAATAGGGGCCGAAATAAAAATTTTCAACTTTATATATATATTAAACTAATTTTTTTTATTTACATATAATTTAATGTATGTATCACATATATCTAATCATCTTGTGTTCTATAGATGGAATCACATAATGAACCAAGGGAGGAAGTTTAAATTCATTATTTTGATAGTTAAAAGAAATTAAATGGTGCAGGGGCAAAGCTCAACCTTGAAGAACTAAGTGATATACATTTTTGGAGTCCAGTTAGAAAAAAAAAATGCATTAAAAATATAAAAATAACGACAACTAAACCCCTTGTGGGAAATACAATTTCCTTAATATTTTTCACAAATGACCATATGTTGTTTTTTATTGTTATTTTAGTCTCTTTTTTTTTTGTTTTCTCTAAAGTGCAAAAACTTGTACATTGTTTTTTTTTTTACTTCTTTTTCTCACATTTTTAATTGTTATTTGATTAATGTTGGTCACTCATTTTTTAGTTAGATTCACTGAAATGGATGGTCAAAGACACTTATGAGCCCTACATGACGGCTCTTGCCGAAGGCTAGAGTCTTTCAGGTTTCAATTATCTATATGTGGCTTCAGGAACGGAGCCAGAAATTTTTCATGAGGAGGGCCAAATTAAAGTTTATAAAATTTGACACGGGCCGATATATAATTTTTCAAAATTTTAATACAGGACAAGTAAATTTTTTTTAAAATTTACATGTAAATTCAAAAAAAAATTGAAGTGGGGCCAGCGCTCACACCAAATTTAACTTAGGCTTTCTCTATGAAAATATTCATGAACATAACGACTCTCTCCAAGCAAGGAATGTAGTCAAGCTTCTTCCTTTTTCCTCACTAGACAAAAGGAGTATTTTGCATGCAACTTTTGATGCAGCACTAGCTATTCAAGGAATGCTTCAACAATGTGAGTCACTATCAAATTGAAGCAAAGGCTGAGTCGGGAATTTTTTTACTAACAAACGGGCATTGTTGATTTAATTGTGCCCTTTAAAGTTTGAAATTTAAATTAACAATGCCCCATTTATAGCAGCATTGGTGAGGAGTTTGTCCTAATATTGTATTGCCAATAAACGGCTGCTGGGAGGTAGGCTCCCATCCTTTTATTACAGAAAAATTAAGGTATCTACAAGACAAAAGAAAAATTTACACAAAGCTGTGAAACAGCCACAACATGGGAAAAAACCCAAAAAACCCAGGCAAGCATAACCCAACTGCCCCAAAAACCACCACCAGAAGGCCAAAATAATCCCACCAGCGTTACAGCTCCTGAAAAAGGCAAAGACTAAAAAACAGAAACAATATTAGAAAACCAAGAGAAAGCATTAGCCACCATCATCCCTGCCATCCCTTTCCCCATATAGACATATCTGTTCTCCAGCCTCTAAAGTAGGCAGGTGACTAAGAACCCTTAGAAGTTGGCTGGCCGCCCTCATGTGATGCCATTTCTAGTTAATCGGCCTCCTGCCTTCCAACATCGCTCTAAGTCTCCGCTTCCAACCTTTATTGTTAGATATGATCCCCAAACTGCCATTGACTCTCGCCATAGATTGCAGCCAACCATTGAGCATCTGTAGTTCAGCTTCATCCTCCCTAGAGTGAGCTTCCGTAAAAATGGCCTCAATAGATTCCATGTCTCTCAATCTCCACATGCCCATCACCATGGTGGTAATGTCCTTCTTATATGTGACTATTTGCAACACATTAGTGTCCATGCTTAAACTGGAGAGTCTGCCCTCGCACAGGATTCCAGTCCGCAACCAAGTGGACATAGCCTTACGCTCATCTTCCTTCAGCTGCAACCTTTGAAAAGCCTCCTTAGCTGAGCGCCAAACAACAGTGAAAATATGTTCAGACATAACTGTGGTCAGTCTCTCATGTGCCACTTCATTTCTGAACCACCATAACTTCCATAACGCGATTGGAAAGAGCAGCATCCAACATTTCCTAATCCATTTAACCTTGAAAGACACCCTGCTCCAATTCTGAAGTTCCTTGTCAATGCTCTGCCACGGGAGCCTATTCCTACCAAAGCTAGCAGTCGCCTTTCGCCACACCTTTTGCACAACAGAGCACTTAAACATGACGTGCACATTGTTCTCCTCATCTCTTTTACATAAATGGCATTTGTTAGCCAAATGAACACCATGTCTTTGTAGTCTGTCCTGAGTGGTCAGTCTCATGTGAATGGCGATGTAGGTAGTCCAGCTTGCTCTAGCTGGGATGAGATTGTTCCATATACGCTTACGCCATCCTTCCTGACTACCCTTCTGTCTTAAGGCGTCCCAAATCGATCTAGAGCTAAGATCCTTGAGTTCAGTAGCAATACTAACAAGTTTGTCAGTCTCATTAGCAAGTTGGATGGACATACTCGCGGTTAAAGCCTTGCTAGGCAAAGTTTGCCTAGCTTCACCCAAACTCCTAACTTCCGCAACAGAAAGCTTTAGCTGATCTACAATGACTCCATATTCCTCTCCACTAATTGATTTCACCAGAATTTCGTCATGCCACCAATCGGACCAGAAGAAAACAGAATTACCATCTCCAATCTTCCACCTCACCCAATTAGCTACCTTATTCCAGCCTTTCCCTAAGCTTTTCCAAGCCCAAGATCCCCTCCAAGGTTTACGCACAGTCCACAAACTGTTGGATTTGAGATAAGTCACTCTGATCCATTGTGCGAAGAGAGAGTTATTATTAAAGGAAGAGCATAGTCTACTCGCTAAGAGGGAAACGTTGACTTCCTCAAGAAGGCGTAGACCAATACCACCTTCCGCCTTGGGCTTGCACAAAGTATGCCAGGCTATTTGGTGGATGTGCCAGTTAACCTCAGTATCAGCCCACAGGAATCTTGCCATGCATTGCTCCAGCTTCTTAAGTACTTCATTCGGAAGAGAGAAAGCTTGCATCCAAAAATTACCCATGGAGCTAAGGTTATGGGTGATAAGGCAAGCACGACCTGCATAGGAAAGAAGTTGGGATTTCCAAAGTGCCAACTTCTTCTCGAATTTAGCAATCAACCCTGCACAAAGGTTTGCATTTAAGTTTCCCGTAAAGAGAGGGACACCCAAGTAATCCAAAGGTAGCTTAACCGCCTGCCAGCCTCCAATGTTAGCCATCCTTTGCTCAAGGGGAGTATCAACGTTGAAAGTGAAAAGGGAAGACTTGGAATTATTGATAATGAAACCAATTCTTTCTTCAAGTTGGCTCAGGACCCTCTTGATATTGGTTATCGATTTAACTGAAGCAACGCTAAAGAGGAGGAGGTCATCAGCAAACATTAAGCAATGAACATCAGGAATGGCTCTAACTGATTTGGGAAGCCGAATGACCCCCTTCATAATTTGTCCCTTAAGATATCTGACCACCATTTCCATTACAAGAATGAAAAGGTAGGGGGACATCGGATCGCCTTGCCTAACACCCCTCGCAGCTGTGAAGTTTCTCCCAACGTCACCATTAATCAACACTGTATAGGAGACAGAGGAGACACAAAGCATGATTTTTTCCACCCAGGACGGGTGAAAACCCAGATATAGGAGACTGTTATGCATGAACCTCCAAGACACTCTATCATACGCTTTAGAGATATCGAGTTTGAGACAGGCTACGGCTTCTTTCCTGCTATCAAAAAGGTGAACCAATTCATTGACCATGGCAATCTGATCGTGTATCACCCTAGATTTGACAAAGGCCCCTTGCGTTATCCCAATCAAGCGAGGAAGGATGTTTTTCATGCGCTTCACCATCACTTTAGCAATCACTTTGTAAAGACTATTGCAAAGGGCAATGGGTCTATAATCTTCGATCCGACGAGCTCCTCTTTTCTTAGGAATGAGCATCAAGTAGGTCTTGTTCAAAATACGCACCAACTTCCCAGTTTTGAAAAAATTGTCCACGACTCTCCAAATATCTTGGCCAATCTCCTCCCACATGATTTGATAAAAAGAATTCGGGAAACCATCAGGCCCCGAAGCACTGTCCTTGTCCAGAGACATAACGGCTTCCTTGACCTCCGCATAGGTGGCAGGTTCTAGGAGGGAGGCGTTCTCTTCTATAGAGACAAAATCTCACTGCCCGATGTCACTGGGAATATCACCATTAGCCGAAGTCTCATTAAAGAAACTTTCAAAGTGGCTGCTAGCTGCTTCCAGCACGTTATTGATCGAAGAGAAAGTTTGCCCCGCCACCTCAAGCTCAGCGATGCGGTTCCTTCTAGATCTATTGTTGGCAATAGTTTGAAAGAATCGCGTGTTTTTGTCCCCATCTGATAACCACCTGACTCTCGACTTTTCCTTCCACATGATTTCTTCCAGGTGTAAAGCATTTTCCAGCTTTTTCTTGATGGATTCCTCCTCCCTCGTTGCCCACCCATCCCCAGCCTCACTATATGCTTGGGCTTGACTGAGGCGACTTTGAAGAGACTTTATGTTGTCCTCAATCCGGCCAAAAAAAAATTTGTTCCAGTATATAAGGTTGTGCTTCACCACCTCAAGTTTTTGAAGGACCCGCAACATAGGACACCCCTGCACCACCGCTCCCCACGCTTCACTGATAACCTGGCGGCCATCCCTTGTCAACATCCAGGGTTTTAAGACTCTAAACCGTCTAGTGTTCCTATTCTGCCAAATGGGGTTGTCCATCTTCACCATGATCACCTTGTGGTCTAAAGTAGCTCTGGGGGCCGTGGAAAGAGCACAAACAACATTTGTCTGTCTTTCCCAAGCAGAGTTAGTGAATCCCCAGTCAAGTTTGCAAAAGATCCTATCTTTACCCTGGCGTCTATTGGACCAGGTGTAGTTACTTTGATTATCACAAAGTTCGTTAAGATTGGAAGAAAGAACGAATCTGTTAAAATCAGAACAAGCTTGAGCATTCGGGGGCTTACCCGTTTTGTTGAGACAGTTACGCATAGCATTGAAATCCCCATAGATTAAAGTAGGAATGTCTTGAGCATTAAGAAAGAATGTCAACTCAGCAAAGCTATTACGACGAAGGAGGGGGTTGTTTGGCATATAGACAGCTACAATCCGAAAAATTTGCGTCATATTAGCAAAAGAGAAATAGCCGGCCAACCACCATTGGTTTTTAACCCAACCATGGTTGTGAGCATGCACCTGGTTCCAAAGGCCAAAAATACGAGCACGCCCCTCCTCCCCATCTTCATTCCTCTGCACCCCTTCCATGTTTAAGCGGCTGGCAATACTCCTAATAACCACCTCCTTAACTTGCGCATCAAGTAAAAAACAAATCCATGGCCTTTCAGACTTACAAAGATTAACGAGGTCTTGTTGGGCTGCCGGTCGTGCAGCCCCCCTCATGTTCCAACAAGCGAGTTTCATCGGCGCATCGCCGACTTCGCTCCATCCCCCCCGTCCATAGCCTCTTCCATTTCCCCTGACTGTTTGTCGTTGGCCTTTTCATCTAAGACACGACCTATCTCCTTATTTAAGTCATATCTTTCTTTTCTTCTCTTTCGTCCAACCTTGATCCATTCATTTTCTCCTTCCCCGAGCTTAGGTTTGTCTACTGGGGAAATGGAATCAATGAGAAGCAAGCTCTGTTTCTTTTGTCTGTACCCATTAGTGCGGGTACCTCTCACCACTTTATCCTGGGTTTTAGTGTCTGTAGTCCTGGCCCCACTAAGGTTCGGCCCCATCGCTGAACTTCTAGATTCAAAGGTGAAACCGGAAGGGAAATTAAGGTTGTCTATTTTTTTATCGTTTGCCAGAACATAAAAAGGGTTAGGAGATAAGGTTTTGGAAGAAGTACCTGATCCTTGAGGGTTCGGCTCCATAGGTGGGTGCTTAGCTGCTCCTCTTCCATTGTCGCCTTGCTTTCCTTTCCCCTTGGTTTGCTCCTTTTGTCGAGTGGCTGTTGTGCATACCTCCTCACGCTCCCTTGGCTCGTTCCTCACTGTTTCATCACTTAAGCCGGTCTGTTTGGCAAAAGAGAGCCCAACCTCTCGGGGGTGCCCTTTCCAAGTTCTTGTGGCCATCTTAACCCTGGCCCAGGGGTTACCTGCGGCTGCCTCTCCCGCCGTGAGTTTCTTACATGATGACCTCGTATGCGTAAGGGCTCCACACAAGTCACAAAAAGAAATCCTCGACTCATACACCACCTCCTGAATGATTTGTCGACCGTCGCCTAGGTCCAGGGAGACGCTCGGAACTGGCAAGAAATTGATGGGCACTTCAAGCTTTACCCTTGCAAACCCAACCTTCTCCCATTTGCCCGAGCAGCTATCTTCCTCCACATATTCACCTCGTATGGCCTTCGCTATGCCCTTATAGCAATATTCATTCCATAGGTGAATCGGTAGCTGGGGTAGTTGAACCCATAGCATAACCGTTTCCACTGCGTTAATTTTCAGCTCTTGACCGGGCTGCCATCGGCTAGCGATTAGAGTGCGCCCGCCCACTCTCCATGCCCTTCTCTGGGTGACTTCTGTCAGCTCTGCTTCTGTATCAACTCTAATTAGAAACCTTCCATTTCCCACTATGGAGAAACGTGGGTTCTTAACATTTCTCCATTGTTTTCTCAGGGCTGAGAAAACATAACTGTAATCTGTTCCTAGTCTCCCACCACCCCCAAAAAGGCCTGCTATCGCTGCAAATTTGAAGGGCTCTTCCAGACGCTTGATTACCTCCGGATTGAATCTGACGGCAGGGGTTTCCCCCTCAAAACTGACTTGCGCTTCCTCCATTTCACCCAGGCGTGGCTTCTCCTGACTGTCCACCACCTTCGCCCAAGAGCCCCTCCAAACACTTTCCTCGCGCACCCCATCGCCTGCACCCATTTTCAGGTTCAGTCCAGCCTCTGTCTCCTTAGTCTCACATTCCATCCCTGTTGGGATGGCCTCCTCGCGTCCCCCGCCTAGCCTGCTGAGATACCCTCCACTCGGAACCTTCTGACCTGCACATTCCTCCCGATTTGTGCGTTTCTCATATGCATCGGCCATTCCTTCCGTTTCGCACTCCATCAGTCCTCCCACCCAAACCCTGTCAAGAGCATAGAAGGTGTCGGTCCCTCCCACCCGCTACCCCACCCTCCCGCCGGCAGGGAGGGGTCGCTGGCCAGCGGCGAAGGCAGCCTCCTCTGCTCCCGATGGCAGACTCCTCTGCTCCCCAGCGGAGCCCTAGGAGGAAGAAACACGGGCGACCTCCTCTGCTCCCGAAGGCAACCTCCTCTGCTCCCGAGCGGAGCCCTAGGGGAGAGAAACACGGGCCACTAGTACTCCCGAGCGCTGCCCGAGCGCAACCCTTCCGCTCCCGAGCGTTACCCTCCCGCTCCCGAGCAGCCTCCTCTGCTCCTGAACGCTACCCTTCCGCTCCCGAGCGTTGAAGACGGTAGCTGTCTTCAATCCCGAGAGCTGAAGACGGACGCTACCCTACCTTCCCGAAAGCTGAAGACGGTCGCTACCAGCCTCTGCTCCCGAGCGAAGCCTCCTCTGCTCCCGAGCGGAGCCCGAGCAGCCTCCTCCGCTCCCGAGCGGAGCCCTAGGAGAGAGAAGACAGCTTTGCCCCGTGAAGAAATGAGTGTCCCAATATTGTATTGGACAAAGTGTTTAACCCATGTTTGTAATTTGTATAGGCAGATATATATATATTTTTTAAATGGTTCATGTAAATTCAAAAAAAATATTTATCCTATATAAATAACTAAAAAATTATTATTTTTGGCCCATGTCAAAACTTTGAAACTATAATTGAGTTCATCTCATAAAAATTCTTGGCTTCCCCCCTTCATGCAGTAAATACAATACTTTCCATTGTGATTCTACAAATATAATAGAAAAAAAGTACAATGAGTGATCACAAACATTAATTAAATAACAATTAAAAAATATATAAGAAAAAGAAATGAAAAACAATGTACAAGTTTTTGCACTTTAGAGAAAACAAAAGAAGACTAAAATAACCGAAAAAAGGACATACAATCATTAGTGAAAAATATTAAGAACATTGTATTACCTCTCTAGGTAGGGACGAAGCGAGGATTTTTTTTAAGAACGAACCAAACGGTACAATGAACTTATCTGGGTGTGACCAAACTAAACCCGAATCTAAGAAATACATTACCCAACTTAAAAAATTTTAATTTTTTTAATGTAATTTTTTTTTTTCAATTAACTTGGGTAGGGCCACGGCCTATGCGGCCCCCCTCCCTCATATTAGGTGTCTTTGGTAATATTCTTTTTTCAAAAAAGCATATGTTTGTTTGCTTCCAAATAAGTGATTAAGTTGGCATCATGACTAGAGAGTCCTCATATTTATCATAATGTAGGGCTCATAAATGTCCATGACCGTTGTTCAATGAATCCGACATAATATCATCGGTGAAGAGTTTATCCAAATTGAATTGGACTTAGTTTAGTGTTGAGCCCATGTTTGTAGAGCGGATAAAAAAAATTTTAAAAAAATTTATTTATCCCATAGAAAAAATTTTAAAAATTATATTTTAGCCCTTATCAAAACTTTGAAGCTATAATTCAACCCCTCTTAAAATTTTTTGGCTTAGCCCCTGCTTGTTTGCAATTATTAAAAATAGGTTAGTAAATACAATAGTCTCCATTGTGACCAATATAATAAAACAAAGCACAAGGAGTGGTCACCAACATTAATTAAATAATAATTAAAAAATATGAGAAAAATAAATGAAAAACAATGTACAAGTTTTTGCCTTTTAGAGAAAATAAAAAAAACTTAAATAACTAAAAAAGGGCGTACGGTCATTGAGTGAAAAGTATTAAGAAAATTGTATTACCTTCCTGGGGTTCCATAAGTAGCTATTTTCATACTTTTTTTTTAATTTTTTTTTTTTAACTAGACTCTCAAAATATACACCATTTAATTACATTCCTTGGGAGAGGAGAGATATTACATTCCTCAATATTTTGATGGAAAAAAGCTGAAGTAAAATTAGGTGTCTATGCTAATAAGGCCAGCATGTGCCTTGACTCCACCTAAAAAAAAAAACAAAATTTAAAAAAAAAAATTATATGTAAATTTTAAAAAATTTTACTTGTTTTATATAAAAAATTTTGAAAAATGATATTTAAGCTCTAATCAAAATTTAAAAACTTTAATTCAACCTCCCTCATTAAAAATTTCTGGTTTTGTCTCTACATGAAAGGATCCAGGGTCTACATATTTATAACTTGTTTATATTAGCCTGTCTATTTCTTTTACCTTGTTTAGCTCATCAACTCGTTTAACTAATTCAACTATAATGAACTGGCTTTACATGGTCAAGTTAAGACGAGCTTAAACAACTCGAGTTCTTCCAACTCAAACTCAACTAAGTTAATGGTTCAAATATAAATTTAAACTTGACCTCAACTTGTTCATAAACGAGTCGAGCGCTCACGTCAAGTCTTTCAAGCAAGTTTGGGACCACGTTCAAATTGAACCTGAGTTGGTTTGACTCGTTGTGCAGCCCTAAGTACCATTGATTGCTGAATAAAGCTGAAAGAAGATATTTTAATGACAAGTTTGTGCTTTTAAAACACATATTTTGAGAAAATATCGCGTTTTTGGCCGGAGTGAAAACAACTGATATAATACAGATTGAAAACCTCATGCCTTTGAAATATGTCGTTTAGGAATATGTGATTCAAGATTACATTGTTCGTTCCTCCTCCTCTCTCTCTCTCTCTCTCTCTCTACATATATATATATATATATATATATATATATATATATATATATATATATATATATATATATATATATATATATATATATATATATATATATATAGCATGCTTCGTGTTGTGATAAAAATATTATAAATTAATAATATATTATTAATTTTTTTAGTAATTCAGCAGCATGTGGCATCCAGCATTATATTCACGTGTTATTGGATGACTAAGAAATTAATAATATGCCACTAAAATACAGCAATAATTTATATTATTTTTAGCACATGACTGGCATATGATTCTTTATATATATATATATATATATATATATATATATATATATATATATATATATATATATATATATATATATATATATATATATATATATAATTTATTTATTGTGCCACCCTGGCCGTCATACTAAGCAGCCTCTAGTCTCCCTGCTGGTTTATTACAAGGCCTGCTACCTCCATCTTTCTCCCTTTTTTCCAAGAAATAATACTAAGCTAATCTCTATGCTCCATAAGCCTGTCTTCCCACGTAATGTTCTTGTAATAAAATACTCGTTTCTCTCACACTCAATCGCTAGCTGCACATTATTGGCAACATTCATAGCGTTAGGTCGAACCACTTCAACATAGATTTGAAATTAAAAACAAACATTTAACATGGCCTAATAAAAGAAGCGAGGAGGGGAAGAGACCCTGAGATACTTTACATTAATTATTTTAGTCTGCTAGTGTTTGCGGGCAGGCCCATTAAATGGCTTTCTTCTGCAACGGTTCTAAAAATGATGAAGGAAAAACCACAAGTTCTTGTTATCGAGGACAAGATTGAGGGTCTTTGTTATTGAATATATACCAGTGGACAAGTGGAAGAAAACACGACCAAACTACTGTCCACAAAAATTTTATTATATATATATTTATATATGTGTGTGTATATATATATTATTTATATGTTTACTGGCTGATGATTATATTTTTATTTTGTGTTATTAAAGACTGCAAAAACAATATATTTCGTCACTTAAAACTGTGACCAAGCAATTAACTATTGTAAATACATATTTTACAGCTGTTTTTAGCGATACAAAATAAAAACATACCTATCCAACCACAGAAATATATATATATATATATATATATATATAAAGACATCATAAAGACTTTGTTGAGTGTAACAAAAATAAAAGGGATCGGGTTGGAGGCTACCAAAAAAAAAAGAAGCTTCAGATCCAGAACCAGAGCCTAAGTCGGATCAGGGGACCCGAATGACTTCTCTTTACAGTTTTGGATCCAGATTCGAATTATAAAGTTTGATCCGATCCACAGTTCGCACTTCGCAGAGGTAACAACTTTGTGGGGCAGTGCTCACAAGTAGTCAAGTAGCCGCCAGCCGGCCTCTTCACGCGCTTACTTGTCTTCTTTTTGTCGTGTTGGCGGCATCTCTTGCTCTTCCATGCACGGGACCAACTTTGACATCTTTTTCATGTATGACCTCACATGACCATGTATGTATTCATTATAAATAGCTCTGGCATCTGAGGTTCACCAATTTCACAACCATCACCACCACCACCACCATCACCATCATCATCTTCTTTAAATCTTCTTCTTCTTCTTCTTCTTCTTCTTCTTCTTCTTCTTCTATAGTCTGAGTACCAATTAGGAATCATGGAGCACGTCCTGGGGCTGATGAAGGTTCATGTTATCAGAGGCACCAACCTCGCGGTCAGGGACACCAGGAGCAGCGACCCTTACGTTGTTGTCAAGATGGGCGATCAGGTTCTTCTTCCTTCTGCAACTTCTCCTCTCTGTTGTCCCTTATCCGTACGTTCCGCATATTCGGGTGATATGGAGTTAGTCTGTACCTTGGATAACATCGTAACTTGTCCTGCTTATACCGGGGATAAGTTGGTGTCATCTTTTCGTCACTCCTTTGCCTTGATGTTTTCAGGTATCCATGTTCAGTGGCTGATTTAGACACGTCTTCCTGTATTTTTTATTTCCTCTTGTGTTAATTGTCTCTTGCTGAAATCTTACATGTTTTTTTCACAAACTCGCAGTCTTTCAAATTTCGTATTTTCATTTTTTGTTTTTGAAATTTAAATGTTTGGGCGTGTTCTGCAAGCTTGATGAACTTGTTCTTCAGTTTTGAGAGAATTGGTTTTGGAATGTCCAGTTCTAAGACGTGCAATAGATTTTGTAGAAGATTCAATCCTATTGGTGCAAAGTTTATATACTTAAGCGTCAAATGGTTAATCATCTTTATATTGAAAAGCCAAAATCCAAGTGCAGTTTTTTTATACACTAAACAGACCATGCCGAACACGGTTGTAGGATATTCTTCTTATTTGTAGTAATTCTGGACAACAGAACCTCAAATGTGTAGATAGAATCTTGTCCTATATATTAGTATGGAAGACGTGATGTCTCAACACTTTTGTCTGAGAGAAGGTTTTTGGAAGTTAGCATGGTTAACGATCGTTCTTCTGCATAAACATGGAAAAAACATACTTCCCTCTGTCCATTTGAAGAAATTGAATTATTCTTAGCCATTGTGCCTTGTAAGTCCCGAAGTACAGTCGTCAAGGTTTGAATATAGTTTGATGTTGAAAATTCTCTGTTTTGACAGAGCATTTATGTTCCTTTCCCGGATGAGGCTGTTGGTTGTGTATGATAATTCACTTAACATTTTGCTGGAGCAGATTTATTTTCCCATAATAGTGCTAGAAGTAAGAAACTGATGGCTACTCAAATTGAATGTATAGATTTTCTGCCTTTCCTAGTTCCTTGCTATTTGTGTGCATTAATATGCTCAGAGTTTTTGTAAAAGGTTGTCGAATTTGGCTTGCCTTAGGGTGTCCTCTTTCATAATTTTCCCCAATCTATCTTTCTCTTATCCATGTTACTGTATTTGTCATCCAGAGGTTGAAGACTCATGTGAAGCAGAACGATCTCAATCCTGAATGGGATGAAAATTTGACACTTTCTGTTTCAGAACCCATTCTGCCAGTTGTCATTGTGAGTTGCTTTTTTCTCCAGCAGTTGCTCCAAGATATTTTACATGTTTTCTCCTCATGAGTTGGTTACTATGATTAATGTATTTTCATGTTATAGTCTTGTTCTCTGCAAGCCAGTTCAGTAGGTGATTTTTCTTTGGCCAGATAAACATCGAAGAAGAATGGTCCATGGTATTTACTCATGTAAAACCTTGTTTCATTGTTTACTTTTCTGGATGGGAATGAAACTTGTCCAGTAATTGATTGTGCTGTTTAGTTAACAAAAGAGTCACCTGCGTTAAGTGAAACTTGGCCAGTAATTGATTATGCAGTTCTCAATAAAAGAGGTAAATACGTTGTTTCTACTGTCTTAATTTCTGCCGTCTTTATGTGTTTTGGTTGTCACTACAGGATGCTACTGTCAATGATGCCTATATGAATGTTGACAACCTCAGTAGTTGAGAACCCATTGAATTATAAAAACATCTAAAGCAAATTACGAGATATGCTTTTCTTAGCTGTTTGTGAATCACATTTGACATCAAAGATTTGCATAGTGAAATTTTCTAGTCTGCCATGACCACGTTTAGATGTATTTTATCCAATCTCAAGTTGGAATGACTGAGGCCTGGTTGGCTTGCTGGGAATTCAAACAGTTTCAAGTTTCACTTGCTAATGAAAAAGTTTTTAGATGTGTTTGATACTCTGATATCACCATTTCTCTTCCTCATTGTCAGTGTTTCCATATTTCAATCTCAATGGCAGGAAGTTTTTGACAAGGACACATTTACCAGAGATGACAAAATGGGTGATGCCGAAGTTGATCTTATCCCCTTCATGGAGGCTGTTGAAATGCATACCAGTGGCACCTTAGATGATACTGTATACAAGTTTGTCCTGCCAACTCCAGAGAACTGCTTGGCCAAAGAAAGCTGCATTAAATGTGTGAAGGGGAAGGTTGTACAGTACTTGATTCTCAGGCTAAGAAATGTTGAATGCGGCGAAATAGAGATGCAATTGTCATGGGTTCCTCTCGGTTGCTCAAAGTAATGTTTCAACTACCTGTTCTTTCCGAACAAGCATTGGAGGCATTGTTGGAGAACTGGTGCTTAATCATTCTCGGAGGTGTAGATGTAATATACCACCTTTGTGTATATTACCCTCTTTGTGATATCCCATTTACGAGTACCGAATGGACTACAGTAAGGTTTCAAATAAAAGTGTGACTTGGTTTATGCTTATATATATGAACAAAGTCGTTAAAAATGTTCAAGTAGAGGTCACTTTTTATTTGTTGTTTAAGGAAGATTGAAGTTTTTTAAGCAGAAAACAAGAAAAACAAAAATCTTCATGTGAACTCCTGTAATCAAAATCTTTTCAACTACCAAGTTATGGTCCTAGTTTCTCAGTTAAGCAAGTCATATACAATTGAGAGATTTTCTGGTGAATCTTTCTTCTCAATAACAAAAACCAACCAAGGCCCCAAGCTTTTTTCTCTTGATGATGCAGAAACCATGAGGATCAATCTTTGGTTGCTTTTTACGATGATGTGAAAACCATCAGGATGAATATGTATTACCCTTAATGCTGCTTTATATACAACTTTATCAGACTTGAACTTCGAGTATTCTAGATATTTCAGCCCCCTGTATTTGATTGATTGCGCATGTATCATATATCTATGCCCTTTCGGCTAGAGGATTACTTTCCCGTGAATTGCAGAGCTATGCAGTTACTTTCAGCATTCTCAAATCAGTGACTGCTAAACTTTTCACGGTCCAATCCTTAAAAGCCTGCCTTTCTTTCCTAAAATTCAATTTCCAAGTTCTCATTCTTGCTTTCTGAAAATTTATTGCCCAAGTTAAGGTAATATTCTTCACAATTTCTTCTCTGCTTCTGCAACCATGTTGCTCCCTGTACTCTTTTCATTTCTTGGTAGGTTTGAATGTATCCATGTGTTAAGGTCCTTTACATGTCTGTACCTAGAATGCACAAAGGTGATGTCGGATTCTAAATTATGATTCGGGTGTGCGAGGTTTTCCACTGCCCAGTGGAAAGCTGAAGCCCCCACCCAACTCATCTTCTGCTTAAAATGCAGTGCTTTCTTTTGATGCCTCAATCAAGGCGAACTTTAAATTATGATTAAAAGGCAGACATTTAAATAAGAATTTTCTTTTATTTTTAATGCAAGAGAAACTTCATGTCATCAACTGCTCTCCAACAATAACCAACAGCAGTAGAGTAATGTGCAGGTAGGTGCCATCGAGCTAACCTCTGGTTTCAACTCAATGGGTTGCTTTCATTTTGACGTTCATCCCTTTGTCATCTTCCACACAGATTCTCCCAATGTTTTCGAAGTGTTAATTTCTTCTATTTTACCACTTTTTTCAATGGAGTGCGAGGAAAACATGTGAAAATGATTATATTAATGATCATAAAGTGACATTTGTGTAGAAAGATCTATTTTGAAATTTCTCTTGTTGCGACAAAACATGTGAAAATGATTATATTAATTATCATAAAGCAGTAAACTGATAGGTACTTGGAACTTTCACTCCGTAGGGCCTCTACGAGAAGATTGCTTTTGTTAATAAGATATGGAAGAAGCATGTTTCTAGATTTGTTTGAGTCCCCATTGTCTCAAAAATTAAAGCAGATAATCACTTTCATAGTCGACTCTCTCAAATTTCCTAAACGTATTTTGTGTTTTCTAAAAGAATATATATGATCTTGTATTATTATAAGCATGCACTTAATTATTCATTGGCAGCTGTTTTACTTTTTATTAACTTTTGGGTTTTTTTATGCATTTAAAATTTTGTGGCATTATATTCGATCATATTTTTTTACCAACATATTTACTCCTTACTTCCTTAACGTTTGCGCACATTGAGGAACATCCCATAAATCTAGTCACATTAGACTTATAAATGGAGTTAGAACTGTTAGGAGACATGTTGAAATTCATGAACCAAGAACCCAAATTTAATGTCACACCCAAGCGCCGAGGAGGAGATAGAAAATTGAAAATAAATTAACAAAAAGATGATGACTAGTTTTGGGGGGAGAGTCGTTTAGAAGGCCGCGTTTAAGATATGTAAATAAGTCTTGAGATCCAAAGCAACAAGCAAGTTGAGGAAAAATGGGATTTATGGGCCTACCGTTAAGCCGGGGCATCGGGCCAGCTCGACATCTAAAAATTGAGCCTGACCCGACTTGAAAAACTCAAGTTTGAGCCCGGCCAATTAAAAAAAAATATTTTTAAATATAAAATAATATATAACTATAGTTAATTATAATAAAATATTATAAATATATATAAATAATAATAAAAAATTAAAAAACCAATTATGAGACTCAAATCGAGCTTATTGGGTCCACTCAGATCGACCCACCCGAGTCCCTTTTTTCTCTAGCTCGGGCTCAGTCCTGAGTCAGATCGAATACTGAGTAGCTACGACGATCAGACCCGATGCTGAGAAAAAAAGGAAGCCTAATGGGAGACCGGACAATAATCCGGCCGAGTTGAGGAAAAATGAGAACCATGGGGCCTACCGTTTGAGAAATAGGAAGCCTAATCGGAGACCGGACAATAATCCGGCCGAATTACTGCGCGTAGCTTGGACTTTCATACCTGTCAGATCCCATTTTGGTTTAAAAAATTGACAATTTCGTGTCAGACCTAAGGAAATTTCGTGGGCAATGAAGACGACAAGTCGACAACCTGTTCTTAAGAAGTCTCGGTCTGACTGATTAGGGTCAATGGCGGTTTCGGTTGGACTGTGAGCAAGACGCTAAGTATCTGCTATGCAGCGCCCATCCTGGCCGCTCATCCCAGCGAACTATGAGATGGGAGGCCAGGAAGGGCGTTGTTATGCGGCGCCTAATGAGATACGTTGAGATGGTCGCTTCGAGACATCCGATAAAATTGGAACGATCGAGATGAAAAGTGGTCAACTATGAGCCTTGAAAGAACATTGCTCCTCCCCCGCATCTTCTCGGTTTTCCTTTGGTGGGGTCATCTTTCCCGCGGGCTGGTGTAGACCATTTGATTTATTTTAATGGTGTTGCTCATATGGCCATCAATTGGTGCAAGCTTGAAATCTTCTTCGCCATCCGTCACCACCATCGTCTACAATGGACGACATTCTGGGGTTTCTTAGGGTCCATGTGATCCGAGGGGTCAACTTGGCGGTCAGGGACATCAGAACCAGCGATCCGTATGTTGTTGTCAGGATGGGTGACCAGGTTCTTCTTCTACGTTTTGCTTATGCTGTAATTTTTGTATGCCAACCTTATTTTTTCAGATAATATGGGATAATCTTGGATGCGTCCTTAAATGTTACGTCGGTGGGAGGATCCCTACTTTTCGACTTATTCACAGGGCAAATTGATGAATCTTCCTTCCCCACGCTTCTTTTGATTTTTCCTTTTTGTTTCCTTTAGCATCTGAGATTCAATATATTGAGGATTCCTGCTGCTGTTTCTCTTAGCGATTCTCCCCTGTATGCCTGATTTTTGAGGTGATATTGGTCAATAAAAGAACAATTGATGGGGTTACATCATTTATCCTGTAAAATTTGTTCAACTCTTGTCATCTAATCTAGTTCTTTCTGTTCTTCACATTTTGCTTCAAGAGCGCGTCTCCTTCCTATGGTTGTTGTTGTTCTTATTGGTTCACGTTGACATTCTGTCATGGCGTGGTTGCACCATTCTTCGCGGACAAGTTAAATAAGTTGAAAACATTTTGTTGGTCTTCAGTTAAGAATTTGCATATTGACCCAATTTTATCGATAAAGTGGGTGGTCGGTTTTCCGTCAAGTGTTCTCTTCTTACCTTTTATTACCCCTGTTTTGAACTTTTAAATTCTACCTCTTGACAAAAACTTCTCATTTCTTTCATCTTAGTTTCACTCTTTTCAATTAAAGCCTGTTAATCTCTAGCTGTTAGTTCATCGAGTTTCAAGCTTCAAATAGATTTCCCTTTTGTGTGTTTTGTTATACCTGAATGCGCATTCTGCTGCTAAAAAAACTATTTCTTACTTGATAACCTGTGTCCTCAATCTGAGCGTTTAAGATGTTCGTGAAGCAAAAAAATTAGTTTTCATGTTCCAAGTTCAATTTCTAGGCTTGATAGATGCCTGAAAGGCTGAAACCCATACCTGTCCAGTGCGTAATTAGCAGAATCGTGATCCGAAAGCCAATTTAGAGCACAGTCCAATCATTGTGCGTCCTGGACAGAGAACGCGATACGATATTAAAGTAAAGCTGCAATACAATCAAACCTGGATGTTTGGATACTACAAACGAAAAGGTATTATAGACATGCTTGACATAACTGTTAACATGTTTAACTAACAACAAAAAATTGAAGTAGAAATCTTTCAGTTAACAACTTTTTAGTTTTTACTTAGCTATGTCATCAAGCAAGAAGATTTGCAGATTAATTTCTTTTCTCCATTCTGGTTCCCATGTTAAGCCAACCGGATGCTCATTTACTGGTCGTGGACTGCAGGTTAGGGTGCACATATTATTGAATGAAGTCCTGAAATAAGAGGTAACTGACAAGTTTGAAAAAAGAAGGAACCTCAGCGTCCTAACGACACATTTGTGCAGTTCACATAGTCCAGATTAGAGAACCTGAAAGCTTGGTCTAACTGGTCGGCATTGACACATGATAGGTGATCTGTCATGTACTCTCTGAGAGAGTTACTTAATCTCCAAGATTATGGTTTGGGCTTATGTGCTACAGAGAATCTGATACTTTGGCAAGAAACTCGAGGGAGATCAGAAACTTGTGTCACAAAATACCAGTTAACAATGATTAATGATTGCTAGCCTGGCGAAAATTGTCAAGATCAAGGTCATGTACATGCGGGTTAGTGTGAGATGGAACTTAGATGACTTTTTGATGCAAGAAGAATCAATATTAAAGAACCTTAATCCAACTGCATTCACAACTAAACTAAAACTAACTGAAACTCAAGCAAACTATCAAGGAACAAGAAGAACAGAAGAAAAATAAGAAAACATTCATTTCTTTAACTTCTTCACCGTCTACAAAAGGATCCAACGTCTCCTTATATAGAGAAAGGGATGGACTGCGGATCTGGATCTATTTACAAATGCTAAAAATTCTAACTAGATCCAAGTACAAGATTTGGTTGTCATCTTGCATCGCTTTTTATTTCATTGATGGTGTTCTGACCAACATCTTGATGATAGTGTATTTATTCTTAGTAGACCGTTCAGCTCGTTAGTTCTCTTAGAATGTTGCAGAACAAATAAGGAACTCATATGTTGGGCATCAGAAGATATGAAGTTTGTGGTGGTCAAGAGTTTTCTTGTTTCCTTTGTGGTCAAACTGTATTGCATGCACTAAGTGAAGTTTGTCCTATGTATTTGTTGGAACGTGTAGCATTTCTATGATAAAATTGCTTGCACAGAAGGTTGCTATTTTGAAGTTTAGCATTGTAAAGAGTTCGTTCTTCTGCAGAACATGGATCAAGTGGATTTATGTGCTCTGTATCTTTGATGTGATCTATTTTTTCTCTCGAATGACATACCTCAAGTCTTAAATTACAGTAAAAAGTCATAGGGTTCCTTCTTCAGGGTTCTTCCGTTTTGCAAGAGGTTTCATGCCATCTAGAGATGGCACAGTATGATGTATCTTCAAACAAGCATGTGGGCTATCTGTCAGTGTCCATAGATGTTTTCTCGTACCTTGTTGATCTGTTCCAAACCAGTACAGATATTCCTTTTTCTCTGTTCTATGCTTTGTAGTTGTTTTCACTTTTTCAGCAAATTATATGCTTGGTTGGGTTTCACTTGGTGCATGTATGCAATTTTATGCTTTTGGATTTGGGCAGCTTTTTTTTTCTCCCAATTTCAAAGATGGTTCTTTAATTAAACTTGCACTTTTTCTTGTTTCAGAAATTGAAGACAAAAGTGATGAAGAAAAATGTCAATCCTGAATGGAACGAAAAATTGACCCTTACTGTTTCAGAATCCATCAGGCCAATTAGAATTGTAAGTTTCGTTCATTTTCTAATGCCTATTTCTGGATACATTGTAATTTATTTCTTCTCCAGTGTCTATTGTACTTGTAAATCAGGCCCAAAGAAATAAATACTTCAAGAGAACCAGCCTTGAGGCTTCCACCAATAAGTCAAACTCACAAGACCTCACACAAGAGGTGAAGAAGGAAATATATTAATCACAAAAGGAGATACAATAATAGGCTAAAAAGCCATAGCTAAACAATAGAAGAGATGCCCTATTTATAGAGGAGAGGGCCAAAGAGAAGAAGGAGGAGGCAGTCCCAACGGCTAGAAATTTAGCCGTTGGGACTAGTCTCCCTCTAGGTAAAATAGAAAAAGGAGAGGGATAAAAAGGGGAAAACAGAAAATAAACTAAAAAGAAAAGATACATAAAGAAAGTAAAAATTACACAAGTGTCCTAAGTATCCAAAATATATAAAATATATATATACATATAAAACATATATTAGATGACTAATATATGTGATATATATAAATATATATATGTATACATTTGGGATACATACATTCTATCACCCCCCCCTCAAACTTACGGTGTGATAACCGAAAGTTTGCAAGGAGAAATTTGAATCTAGCAGCGACAAGAGCTTTGGTGAAGAAGTCGCCAAGTTGATACTCAGATGGAACATAGGAGAGATCAATGTTTTTCTGCAGGAATTCTTCACGAACATAATGACAATCCATCTCTATATGCTTTGTTCTTTCGTGAAATGTGTGATTGCTAGCAATATATATTGCACTTTTGTTGTCACAACAAAGCTTGACAGAATTCGTGATATGAATTCCCATATCTTTCAGTAAGCTTTTGAGCCACACTATCTCCATTGTTGTAGTTGCCATTGCACGATACTCAGCTTCTGTTGATGATAGCGACACCTTATTTTGTTTCTTGCATCGCCAGGAAATTAAGGAATCACCTAAAAACACACAAAAACCAGTGGTGGAGTGCCTATTATTGGGATCTCCACCCCAATCAGCATCTGTATAAGCAACTAATTCTAATACAGAAGAGGAAGACAAAAATAGTCCTTTGTTGATTGTGTTTTTCACATAACGCACAATCCGCATTGCCGCTCCCATGTGCACTGAGGTGGGTCTTTGTTGGAATTGGCTTATAACATGCACGGCATGAGCAATGTCAGGTCTGGTGATGGAGAGATAAGAGAGAGCACCAACCATTTGCCGAAAAGGAGTGAGATTCTCTAATATCTCTCCATCATCAATTTTCATTTTTACTCCTAGTGCTTCTGGAGTATCCACAACTTTGTCATCTGAGATACCTGTTCTGTCAATTAATTCACTAGCAAATTTCATTTGAGAAAGTAAATAACCTTGTTTGCTATAAGCAACTTCAATTCCAAGAAAAAATGTTAGTCTTCCCAAATCAGTCATTTGAAAGCATTTCTTAAGAAATTGTTTTACCTCTATGATCCCTTCATCATCACTCCCAGTAATAACCACATCATCAACATACAATAATAAAACAATGACACCTACAGAGGTAGTTTTTACAAACATGGCAGTATCAGAGTAACAAGATTGAAAACCTTGATTAAACATGACACTACTAAACTTATCAAACCAGGCCTTGGGAGCTTGTTTCAAACCATAAAGAGCTTTCTTAAGACGTAAAACTTGGTTTTGAGGTAGATCAAAACCA
>JAANDH010001764.1:2076-30984 GCA_011799765.1 Nymphaea thermarum | reverse complement strand
AGAAAGAGTATTTAGGGCGTCAAACTGAAATCACGTCAAACTTGAAATCACTCACCGGAGGACGATGGAACCTGGCTCTGATACCATGTAAGAATCTTGATACGAACACGTCTCTCCGTCCACAATTCTGATATATTGGAGATAGAGAAAGAAAAGCAAAGAGAAGACGATGAAGAAGGTGAGGAAAGTCGGCCAAAAGTGCGGCCACTGTGTTCGGAGCTTTCATTAATAATTTGACCCTAATTAGGGTACAACAGAATAGTACATCATAGAATAAAAAATTACAAGATGCCACCACTTAAGTGACTTTAGGCGTGTGGATCTAAGGGGAATGGATCGGGTCTGAATGGACCCGATCCCCATACGCTAACAAGAAGATGTCCTTATCAGACATTTCCGTAATTATCCCAGTTCAAATAGCTGTGGATAAAAACGGGAAATAGAACAAAGGACAAGCCTTCATCGACACTGGTGCCAACATGAATTTTTGCAAAAAAGAGATAATTAGCAACTGGTTATATTATCCAGAAAGAACCACAGTCGAAACCATGAATGGTGAACGAAGGCTTCACAATTTTGCTTTAAATGTCATGGTAAAGATAGGAGAAAAAACGATCAGTACAAACTTTGTATAGATTGATGATGTCGGACATGATATTGGGATATGGTCGGTTACTTTGGATGAAATAGGACCCTATACAATTTGCAAAGACTGCATTGTGTTTAGAATATGAAAGGAACAACAAGTTGTTCCAAGATTGTCAGCCTCTTTCAAACGGATGCAAAACAAAAAAGGAAAGAAAGAGGACAGAAAACACAACATGACTTTGCTTCAAATCATGAAGCAAGAACTTGAGTTTGAGGATAGTGCAACTTGCTTCAAATTCTTTGGTTTTTGGAACGTTCTTGTAAATGAGCTCTTCGTCCTAGAAGATAGCGACTTCAGTGTAATCAACAAAGGTGATTCTCTGTAGCTTTCGGCATAAAGCTTCTTCCCACTTTGTTCCTGCAATAAAATTAAAAAAATCCCTAGAAACATTGTTAGCAAATAGTTGTCGTCTGTGAAGGATCAGATTGTCAAGCACAGCTTTGTCAATGGCCCATAATAACAGTTCTGGTTCAAGTGAGGTCCATTTAAGATTGTTGACGATGCAGGTGATTCTTCCTGCGGCTGTGTAGTAGAAATCCAAATTTGGATAGCGGCCTTCTGCGGCATCAGCGAATTTTCGATATAGTTTTCTGACCTTTTGGCAGACCTTCCATCTTTGTTCCGGAGTGTCTACTTGCCAGTCTTCCCATTGTCTACCAGTGGATCTTATCATTTTACATTCTCGAGTGAGGGCGTCTGGTAGTGAATGATGTGCTCCTTTTACCAGATCTATTGTAAAATCATACTGAGAAAGTAAAAATTGCCACCAGGCAAATCGTTGAAGTGTTGGATTGCTCGTAATTTTTCTTTTGAGCAGAACTGACAGATTTTGAGAATCTGTTCTCAGTATAAATTTCTCACCAATTAAGTATGGGTGAAATTTCTCCAACCCTCGAATTGCCGCCAAAATTTCTTTCTCTGCAGGCCAATAATTGATTTCATTAGATTTAAACTGCCCGCTGGTATAGAAGCATACCTTTTCACTGCTGCCATCTTTCTTTAAGAGAAATGCCGCCCATGTGTCATTTGATGCATCGGTGGAGAGGACATATGGTCCTACAAAAGCTGGTTCAAGTTATGGCAATTTCTGGGAGTCTTCTTTTAATGAAATCACAGCGTCAGTAGCCGCTTTGTTCCATTCGTAGGGCTCATGATGCATGACTTTTCGGATTGCCTGAGTTTTCTGAGATAGATTTTGAATGTAGTTTCCTACATAGTTGAGGCATCCAATGAACCTTTGGCATTGTAGTTTGTCTTCAAGCTGGTTTAGAAATTGCTCTATCTTCTTTAGCACATGATCTTGCATGGCTATCTTTCCTTCTTTGAGTTTGATACCGAGAAACTCAATTTCTCGTTTGGCCAATTTCATCTTCACTTTTGGATAGCCCAATACCATGTTTATCGCGAATTTCTGCGAAGATTGCTAAGTGTTGCAAGGGATCATCAACAGTTTCTGAAATTATCAAAAAATCATCAATATAGTTAATGATAAAATCATAACCCTTGAAGATGTCATCCATTCTTCGTTGGAACTGTGATGGAGCGTTTTTTAGACCAAATGGCATGACTAGCCATTCATACAAGCCATTAGGAGTATAGAACGTTGTTTTGTGTATGTCCTCTTCGGCGATCTTGATCTGGTGGTATCCAGACTTGCAGTCAAATTTAGAAAAAATCTTTCCCTGAGCCGCCCTTTGTATTAGGACTTCTTTGTTGGGTAAGGGCCACTTTATATCAACCGTCACACTGTTTAGAGGAGTTTAGTTTATGACCATTCTTGCTTTTCCTCTCTTGATCTCGGCATGGTTCCTAACTATGAAGCTTGCGCTTGCATAGTGAGATTCGGATTTTCGGATAAGGCCCTTCTCTTCAAGTTCCTGTATTTGGGCTAATATCTCTTTTCTCTCTTGTTCAGAACCTACGATAGGTCTGCTTTGTACAAGAATATTGTGCACAGTTGGTATATGTGTTGTGGAGGAGTCCTTGGCCCAAAACTGTAATGGATGCTCCACGCAATAGGACTTTAATTTCTCTACCACTTGTCTGAATTCGGGTAGACTGTCTATTCTTTGGCCTGGTAGCAAATTTATAGCCTTAATGGCTTTGATCCTTTCGACTTCTTCCTCGAACTCAAGTTCTTGCTTCATGATTTGAAGCAAAGTCATGTTGTGTTTTCTGTCCTCTTTCTTTCCTTTTTTGTTCTGCATCTGTTTGAAAGAGGCTGACAATCCGTTTGATTAGCTATAGTCACAATGTGTTTTTCGAAGTTTGCCACTCTGTTCTTTGGCCTGGTAAAACACAACATGACTTTGCTTCAAATCATGTTGTGTTTTTTGAAGTTTGCCACTCTGTTCTTTGAACACAAAGGGTTGTTCAGAACCTACACAAATGTGTAGGTTCACAAATGTGTGTAGGTTCAGTCCTTTGAAGTCTGGGTTACCACATTCGAAGTCTGTCCCATTCGAACCTACACCCTTTGTGGACAGAAAGTCACATGGTGTAGGTTCACAAATGAACCTACACATTGAGAGATCATACAATAAATCTGCTCTATCTTCACAAATGTGTGTAGGTTCACATGGTGTAGGTTCACAAAGGACTGTTGTTCGAACCTACACCCTTTGTGGACAGAAAACACAACATGACTTTGCTTCAAATCATGAAGCAAGAACTTGAGTTCGAGGAAGAAGTCGAAAGGATCAAAGCCATTAAGGCTATAAATCTGCTACCAGGCCAAAGAATAGACAGTCTACCCGAATTCAGACAAGTGGTAGAGAAATTAAAGTCCTATTGCGTGGAGCATCCATTACAGTTTTGGGCCAAGGACTCCTCCACAACACATATACCAACTGTGCACAATATTCCTGTACAAAGCAGACCTATCGTAGGTTCTGAACAAGACAGAAAAGAGATATTAGCCCAAATACAGGAACTTGAAGAGAAGGGCCTTATCCGAAAATCTGAATCTCACTATGCAAGCGCAAGCTTCATAGTTAGGAACCATGCCAAGATCAAGAGAGGAAAAGCAATAATGGTCATAAACTAAATTCCTCTAAACAGTGTGACGGTTGATATAAAGTGGCCCTTACCCAACAAAGAAGTCCTAATACAAGGGGCGGCTCAGGGAAAGATTTTTTCTAAATTTGACTGCAAGTCTGGATACCACCAGATCAAGATCGCCGAAGAGAACATACACAAAACGGCGTTCTATACTCCTAATGGCTTGTATGAATGGCTAGTCATGCCATTTGGTCTAAAAAACGTTCCATCACAGTTCCAACGAAGAATGGTTGACATCTTCAAGGGTTATGATTTTATCATTAACTATATTGATGATTTTTTGATAATTTCAGAAACTGTTGATGAGCACTTGCAGCACCTAGCAATCTTCGCAGAAATCCGCGATAAGCATGGTATTGGGCTATCCAAAAGTGAAGATAAGTTTCAATTGGCCAAACGAGAAATTGAGTTTCTCGGTATCAAACTCAAAGAAGGAAAGATAACCATGCAGGATCATGTGCAAAAGAAGATAGAGCAATTTCCAAACCAGCTCGAAGAAAAACTACAATGCCAAAGGTTCCTTGGATGCCTCAACTATGTAGGAAACTACATTCAAAATCCATCTCAGAAAACTCAGGCAATCCGAAAAGTCATGCATCATGAGCCCTACGAATGGAACAAAGCGGCTACTGACGCTGTGATTTCATTAAAAGAAGACTCCCAAAAATTGTCAGAACTTGAACCAGCTTTTGTAGGACCATATGTCCTCTCCACCGATGCGTCAAATGACACATGGGTGGCAGTTCTCTTAAATAAAGATGGCAGCAGTGAAAAGGTACGCTTCTATACCAACGGGCAATTTAAATCTAATGAAATCAATTTTTGGCCTGCAGAGAAAGAAATTCTGGCGGCAATCCGAGGGTTGGAGAAATTTCACCCATACTTAATTGGTGAGAAATTCATACTGAGAACAGATTCTCAAAATCTGTCAGTTCTGCTCAAAAGAAAAATTACGAGCAGTTCAAAACTTCAACGGTTTGCCTGGTGGCAATTTTTACTTTCTCAGTATGATTTTACAATAGATCTGGTAAAAGGAGCACATCATTCACTACCAGACGCCCTCACTCAAGAATGTAAAATGATGAGATCCACTGGTAGACAATGGGAAGACTGGCAAGTAGACACTCCGGAACAAAGATGAAAGGTTTGCCAAAAGGTCAGAAAACTCTATCCAGAATTCGCTGATGCCGCAGAAGGCCGCTATCCAAATTTGGATTTCTACTACACAGCCGCAGGAAGAATCACCTGCATCGTCAACAATCTTAAATGGACCTCACTTGAACCAGAACTGTTATTATGGGCCATTGACAAAGCTGTGCTTGACAATCTGATCCTTCACAGACGACAACTATTTGCTAACAATGTGTCTAGGGATTTTTTTAATTTTATTGCAGGAACAAAGTGGGAAGAAGCTTTATGCCGAAAGCTACAGAGAATCAACTTTGTTGATTACCCCGAAGTCGCTATCTTCCAGGACGAAGAGCTCATTTAGAAGAACATCCCAAAGACCAAAAAATTTGAAGCAAGTTGCACAACCCTCGAACAAATCACAAAGGAAATGCGCAAATGCCAAAATTGTCGTGTCCAAACAAAAGGTTTCTGCCTCCATCACGAATGGGCAATAAGAAGAATATTGGAATCCGAGGCAGAAAGCAGCGAGACAAAAGAATGACGACAAAATCCGACAAGAATATATTTGGAGCAAAAGCAATTGCATGAGTCATCTGTCGTCTTCTAATCAGTGCACCGAAAGCAGACGTCCTTGTTATGAGTCATTTGTTGTCTTTTTTTATCATTATAGTGACGAATCCTGTAAAGTTTATCTCGTCATTGTTTTCTTTTTAAAAGTTTGGACTAGTGCGCACTACTTTTGCACGCGAATTTATTCGCTGAATTATTGTACTATCTCTCGATGTGTATATATTGATACCACCGAGCCCCTTACGAGGCATCGGTCTTTTGAGCATCTTCTTGCCTTGTGCAAACTTCAGTTTTTCCCTTTGCTGTGAGCAAAGAGAGACGCTAAGTCTGAGTGCGTGTTCGCCTTTGCAACATTGGGTTTTATTATCCTTTGGCAATCCTTCAGTGGTATTGTGCAACCGCGGCCCCTCTTCCTGTTAATCCAAACTTCAAGTCCAGATCACCCGTCGTCCCCGACCGTCGTCACCCCTCCTTTGGTATCAGAGCCATGGCCTCATCCTCCACCTCGGGTAACCCCCTCAGTTCTACATCAACTGCTTCATCCTCCGCACCCAAGAACTTACTCCAACAGTTCTTCAGCCCACAGACACCCATTCCCAAGCTACCACAGCCACAAACATCTCAGTTTATCAAACATCACAACGAATGTTACATGGAAGATCCCATCCGTCCAGGTCAGAAACCCATGTACAACCTAGTCGTTGTTGATCAGCTTCAAAAAGGATACATTCAAGGAGCACAATTCTGGAGCCTCAAAGACCACTACCCACATGGGAATAGTGCCTGATCGCTCCATTGATTTCAAGTGTATCGAAATCTCGCAGCTAGCCCAAAGTTCACCTGATGATAAGTGGAACGTGCAGCGCAAAGTAGTCCTTGCCCTAAACAAGCCTATGCTTCCTTCATGGGATAACGCAATTGTCCTTGAAGAATGGCACGGACCAAGTTGCAGTATCCAAGATATCACGAGTTGGGGAGGAATCTTTATGTCGTTGGTGGACAAAGAAAAACAGTTCTTTGGCCTCAAACACATTATGCCACACCCAAACGATGATAATCTGTTTGTCCCGGTTTTCTACACTCTCAACAAGATACCACACTGGTTTGGAGAAGAAATCCATATAAAGGCAGCTTTTGACGAACGCATAGATTGGGACTGGACCCACAAATGGATGGATTCAGAACATCAAATTGAGTACAACGAAGAGCATGTACCATATCTGGTGGAACATATCGTGCCGCTAGACAACGACGACGAATATGAGCATAGACATGGTCATCCAGACCATGACAATGACTCATCCTGCAGTTATGAAGAATGTCATCTACCCCAAAAAATTCGTACAAAAAAAATCATGGTAGATGAATCTTGTTATTTGTGGAAGGAACCAACATCCAAACTTCCACAGATGAAGATGTTATCGCGAGTAGCATCAGGCCGACACTCAGTTTCTGAAGCCGGACCTTCTACAAACTCAGAGATTCACACGGCTCTCATTCAACATGAGATTGAATCTTCTGATGAAAATAAAGAGGTTTCTTTCCCAGGTATAAAAAAAAATGACCTCTATTTATTACCTGGAAATATTATGAAAATTCAGAGGTCTGTCAAACAGACAGAAGTTTCACTTTCCATTCAAGGAAGTAGAATCAGACCTGTTTTTCAAGGATGGATTTCAAAAGGCTATAAGTCTGTCCATCTCGGGCAAATCAATGTCCTGGTAAAACCTCACTTCAAGTATAAGCTTAATGCTCCATACTTAATTTCTCTCTTTGATGTTCGCCACGTAGACTGGAAGCAAGCTCTTATCTGCCAGTTCACAAGAGAACTCTCCAAAGACGGTCTTTGTTGTGTTCAGCCTAACTTCACGCTGTCACTGCAAGATCCTCACCTCCTTCAAGCTTTTGTTCTATGTGTTCAAATCAAAGAGGTAAATCTGGTGGCCAAATCCGTTTATGCTACCATCACCTCCAGGTGCACGTTCAATCTCCTACAAAGCACCCTCACCAGCTTCAAATTGGATTATGGAATAAATTTTCCACTATCCATGAACAAGAACATCATGCAGGTCGGAGTAGAAATTTCGAATGAAGGGTTTCTACAAGGGTATCCTGCAATCGGAGAATTCCTGCAACGCCAGAAGTACAAAGAAAGAAAATCCTGGCAGAGCATTTTTTCAAGATATCCTGAAAAACATGCTCATAGGCAATCTCAGCTCCTGCTACAACATACCAGATCATTAAGTCTACCTCAGGTACTGCCAACTGTCAGAACCCCCTCTGAAGAAACTTCATCTCCCAACAGAGATTCGGCAGTAAAGATGATGATGATGACTTCGACCTCAGCTCCTAAAGCCGAACAAGGAGAAACAGGCATTCCTAGTTATGTTACTACTGGAGATTGGCCACCAAAAATGGCCTACACCACTACCACATCTGAAGAAATTCAGAAAGGAACACCTGAATTTCGTGCAGACGTAAGCTATCTGCTTCTGCATTCGGCCCAGTCATCTAAAACTCAAGATGACAAAACTCGACAGTTGAACTACCTCATCCATTGGAGCACATATGCAGAAAAACATTTCCGAAGAATCGAAGAACAACTCCAAACAGTACAGGCTAACATGGAAGTTGTCAAATCCATGTTAAATGGCGAAAGGAAGGAGCTTAAGGCCCAAGCAAAGGAAGCCTTAAAAGCTCACTCCCAAAATTTGTCGATTAGAGAAACCAGTCCATATGCTCTCGGATATCGACAAAAACCAGTGGCATACAAAGACTTCTATCTTATGCCAAATTTCAAAGACGACGATATGAGGATGTTCCAGAATCAGCGTCACAACAAACCACCAGAAGTCAAGAAACATGTGATTTCTTTAGGTTCAGAAATACCAATTCGGAACATTGATACATGTCCAACCATGAAGGTGGCCGAAGTTATCAGATTATGGGCACAACACTTACACATGGTGGTAACCTAGAAACGGATGTCTCCAGAACAAGCATGGAGAATATTACCGTTTACTTTCTCCGGCAGAGTGGCAAATTGGTGGAAATTTTTGCCAGACTCAGATAAAGCTGAAATTATGAATGATGATTTAGCAGTCTTGGGCAACCGCATCATTCTAGAGTTCCAGCCCAATCTTTTAGCACACCAATCATCAGATTGGCTGATGTTTACCAAAAGAAAGGTGAAAGACATAAGCCAATTCGAGCAATATGCAGAGGACTATCTCAACGAAGCCTATCGCCTAGGCGCTCATGCCCTCTCAACAGTCGGTATGTCTTTCCTTGCTTCATTACCAGAATCACTGGGTAACATTGTCCTTGATGAGTTATCACATCGTAATATCTTGGTAGAAAATCTGAATCTAGTCGATCTCCAACAAGTGGTTCGGCAGGAGGTCAAAAAACTCTGCTACCGACTCAAGGCAAACCATGAATTGCCAAAAGTTGGAAAAAATATTTGTGGACAGATTGATGGGGGAGAAGAACACAATCTGCCAAAGAAATTCAAACCAAGATTCCGAAGGTTCAGACGAACCAAATCAAGGCGGCCGTTCAATCCCCTACAGATTTTTTAGATGAAGGAGAAGCAGTGATAACAAAAAAGACGACAGGTGTTTTGCATGTCGCAAAAAAGGGCATTATGCCAACAAATGCCCAAACAGAGCTCCTCGTCAAATTAAGATGATGTTCGAAGTCCCAGAGATTGAACAAGATCGGGACCTGATAGAAAACGAAATCGAGTTTGAGGAATGCCTCAAAAATAGAAATGTGTTTTATCTGGCTGACGAAGAAGAAGAAGAAGAAGAAGATGAAATCATAAGCATAATTACGGAATCATCATCAGAAGCAGCCGGACACATCTGCATGGTAGGCAAAAAGGGCAAGGAAGTCTTGATTACAGAATCCGAATCAGAACCAAAAGAGTTCGAATGTAAAAGCGAGTTTTGCAATAATTTTGCCTCCGCGAGTCCGTATGAGATTATCCAAGATAACAGCAGCAACTCGGATAACTCAGCCTCCGAATCAGGGTCAGACATTGAAAGAGGAGTTTACTCAGACAATGAAGTACCAATAGCTCCAAAACAACAAGAGAAGTGGGCGGTCTCAGAAAAGGTAGCGAAGGCTCTACTAGACAAAGGTACAATTCCAATTAATTTTTGGGATTTTACACCAAAAAATAGCCTCAAAAATTCTCAGATCAAACAGATTAAGAAGATGTCCTTATCAGACATTTCCGTAACTATCCCAGTTCAAATAGCTGCGGATAAAAACGGGAAATGGAACAAAGGACAAGCCTTCATCGACACTGGTGCCAACATGAATTTTTGCAAAAAAAAGAGATAATTAGCAACTGGCAATATTATCTAGAAGGAACCAGAGTCGAAACCATGAATGGTGAACGAAGGCTTCACAATTTTGCTTTAAATGTCCCGGTAAAGATAGGAGAAAAAACGATCAGTACAAACTTTGTATAGATTGATGATGCCAGACATGATATTGGGATAGGGTCGGTTACTTTGGATGAAATATGACCCTATACAATTTGCAAAGACTGCATTGTGTTTAGAATAGGAAAGGAACCCACTCACAATAGATAAACACAACAATAAGTATCACAGACACTAGCAATATCATAACATACATTATACCACATCTAGTGGCATTCATCCAGAATGGTCAGGGCCAGATAGCAAATTGAAGGAAAATGCTCCATCAGTATTCAGCGATCTTGGTGATAATTAGCACCAGTGTGTTACTTTAATTCACCAAAGAGCACAAAACCTACACATCACTATAATGAGGAAAGTAAATTATGGAGGTGCATTATTCTGTACTACAATTATGTCCTCTATGCAATGCAAGATTAATCTAAGTTTGACCTAATGCCAAATTACTAATTTCCTGTGTCTGGGTCAAAGATGACCATCATATTGTGATCCTAACTCTGAAGCTTCGACCTTGGATTCTACGTGAATTCATCTTGTACATCTCTTAGTAGATGTGAATAGTTACTTGCATATGTTTGGCAAATTAAGAAATTCAAACCTTGCAGCTCTAATCTCTTTTACAGTAATGAAACCTCTTATCTTCAGTTAAATCCAAGAAAAGGAGAAGGAAAAGCAAGAACAAAGTGGTTCTCCACGGACTCACAATAACATTCTAGTCCACAACTGAGCCTCCTTTCTACTTTTCTATAAACTCCTGCTAAGTAACAAAAGTTAATATAATCTTCAATAGCGTAGATTACATAAATTTAACTTATTTGATTGGCCTGCATTTACCATGTGATTCTGGGAGCTTGTCTAATTTCTCCAATATCAAGTTCCCTCCAGAAAGCCTCCTTGAGATCATATGTTCTGCTCTAGCGAGTGCTCTGTTCCATTCTATGTGTCTTTATGTGAACAATACGGTCCTAACAAGGTATATCATAAGCGCAGGTACGCTGGAAAAATGGCCATTCTAATGATTGTCGCAATCAAGATGTCCCAGAGAGTTATACCCCAGGCAGATCCAGAAAACGTATTCTGATAATTTTGCATGCTCTTTCAATTAACTTAACCCTAAAAAATTGGTCCTTTTGTTGTTTAAATGAAGAAAGCATGTTATAGCTTCCTTTTTTTGCTTACATGGTGTTACTCTAAGCGGTCACATATTTCACCAAAATATATATATATATATATATATATATATATATATATATATATATATATATATATATATATATATATATATATATATATATATATATATTATATATGTTCATACTTCATACACCCTTCAAGTTGCCTCAAAAGCTTTCAGAGTGTGGTGGCCATAGCCGTGCAACCAAAATATACGTGTGTGTGTGTGTGTGTGTGTATATATATATAAGGAGTAAGGCCTGATTTCACCAAAATATACGCCAGACCAACTCAGGGACAAAAACCAAGCTTTTAAATTCTGCTTAAAAAAGTAACATAAACAACATAAGAACATTCTAGTGTGTTTATGAATACTAATTCAACATAAAATATGCCTTAGTTCAACTTGGTTTTAGGAAAATATTGATTTTTCTACCATAAAAAATGTGATGTCTTAGTGTATGATTCTCATCAAGACATTCCAAAGATCATATCTATATGGTTTGAAAACAAAGAATATATCCAGGTCACTTAGCATCTTATCAGGAAGTATTTTAAACAAAATATCAACATGCCAACTTCTTTATTATTATTAACTCAGTACAAAAGATGAAGTAATTCCAGTTACTTTTGTAAAAACCACCAAAATTCTGGTGTTACAGAATCCGTTAATTTTGTGATGATTAGGAACCATTTAAATCCCAAAAAATGATTGCCGTAATATACATTTATATTTAATCAGTCTTATGATCTATTGTCAAGAGTTCTGGCTTTTATCCTCTCTGTAAGTGGTCACCGGTGCCTCTCTCTGTGTGTGTCTGTAAGTGAGAGAAATTTCGACGGTCAGAAGACTATGATTCTTTGAGAAAATAGTTTTAACTGAACCAAATTCCGCTTGCAAGATTTCTTATGAATGGTTCGGAAAGCGTTCATCCCAATTCAAGAAAGTCTATAAATTCCAAGCACGATACGAGCTGACATTCCTCAGAAACTAAAACTTACCAAATAATCTGCGAAAAAGGCAAACCGTCAACGAGCGTACTCACCTCATAGACAGGCTCTTTGATCGAAAGGGATAAAGAATCTGTCAGAGTATTGACGACCACCGTCCTTCCCACATCCTTCGAGTTGCCTGAAAAGCTTTTATCCTTGACGCCGCTGGAACCATCCACCCACTCTTCGTCCAGTGTCCGCCTGTCCTCACTCAGTGTCTGTGTTCCGGAGTCGGCACGCGTATCCTTCGCGACGTTCCCGGTGTTCCCATCGGAAGCCCGGGTTCCAGAGTTCTTAAAGAAGAGGTACTTCTGCCCCCTCTTCCTGGAGGGGAGAAGCGATAGGAAAGAGGATCGGAGAGGAAGGCGAAGAAGGTGATTGGACGACGGACAGAGAGCAACAACAGAAGATGGTGGGTAATGACAGAGCGTTAGAATGGACATCTGGGTTCTTCTCGGCACCTCCAAATTCGGAAGCGAGAGTGTGCGTAAGAGAGAGAGAGAGAGGGAGAGAGAGGAGGGAACTGCAATGGGAGGAGTCGTCGAGTTCCTCTTCTGCTTCTTCCTCGATTCTTTCGGTGGCACCAGGGAGTGGCCATGTCGTTGTCCAAGTGTTCTTATTATCCAACCGTTGGCGTGTTGACAAAACCGTACATAATTTAATATCCAAAGGTGATCGCCACCGTCCATCTGTTGATGAAGGGTTGAAAGTTTTTGCCATTGATTTGTTGTTTGTGGAAGTCGAAGAAGGCGCTTCCCATGGAAAACAAATGGAGTAACAAGGTCTGGGTTTTTTAATGATCCGAGTACAAATCTAAGGTTTATCAAACTATGGATCTAAGAACCACAGATTTCAAGTTCGTGGGAACGCTGAAATCTATGAATCTTAAGTGGGAGGCGAGCAAACAAGGGTTCTGACTTCTAGCATTCTTGTCCTCGCATCAAGGTAAAAAGGAGAGGAGAAAAAGAAGGACAAGAGAATGCATCAAACATGAGCTTCTAAAACCTTAGATCTGATATTCGAGGTTTCGAAATCTGTCCTTCGGATTTAAGATTGAGGCAATCAAACTCAACCTAAGGCATTTAAACAGTGATTTCTAAAATTTCAACCATAGGTTTGATGTCCAACTATTCATCTTGGAAATAAAGTTTTACATCCCTACTCCATCACAGGTACAGTACTATTGACACATTTCATGATATCAGATCACCGAAAAGCAGCTTGCATGATTTTAGTTTTTCAAGGGCAGAGCTAAGGTAAATTTTAAAAAAAATTAAAAAAAAAATTTAAAAAAATTTCAAGGGCAGAGCTAAGGCAGCTGGCATGGGCCTTGGCCCCACTTCAATTTTTTAAAAAAAAAAAAATTACATGTAAATTTTAGAAATTTTCACTTGTTTTATATAAAAAATTTGAAAATGATATTTCGGTCCTAATCAAAAATTTAAAAACTTTAATTTGGCTTTCCTCATGAAAAAATTCTACCTCTACCCCTATATGACTCTCTTTGCGGAAGAGAAGTAAAAGGGCACATGAGATCTAGTGTTGATAGTGCGCTTGAAGAACACAAGTTCTCAACAAAGTCCTACATGGCTGGTCTCTATGTTCTCCAAGTTGAGCAAGTAGACAGGAATACAATTCGGATAAAGGATTTATGTTCGATGATATCAAGTTTAAAGATCAGACGGTCCCCAATATGTTGGGTCCATGTAGACCAAGTGGTGTTTGTCTTGAAAGCTAAATATGCCTGCATGAATCTATCCGACCCAATCAGAAGTAGAGCAAAAAAAATTTTATGAGGAGGGTTAAATTAAAGTTTTTAAACTTTGATAGGGGCTGAAATATCATGTTTTAAAATTTTCATATAGGACATGTGATTTTTTTTTTAAATTTACATATAATTTTTTTTTTTTAAAGAAAAAATTGAGGTGAGGCCAGGACCCATGCGACCCACCCTTGGCTCTGCCCGTGGACCCAATTGCAAAAGAGAGAATACCCCAACTGGGTTCATTAGTAGCTTAGGTGAAAGGATATGGGATAGCTCTTCCCGAAATTTCATAGCTTAGCTGGAAGCAATTTTGTGCAAAATTGGTCATGTAGATGTAATTTTTAAAAGCTAACAAATAGGTGTCGAACTTTTGAAAGAAGTTTTCAAAGAATCAGTTACCTAAAACTATATATTAATTTTTTATCTAAATGACAAAATAGTATCTGTAAAGGAACCACACCTCTCTTGCCCGTTGAAAAAAATGCTTTTGACTCGAAAAGAAAATTAATGTTTTCTGTCAACAGGTAGCTCTATGGAAATAAGCATTCAAAGTCAAGTGCAAGTTCAGTGGTGATCAGTAATTTACTCAAATTTAGTTGCCTTTTTTTGTACTATTTTCTTATTATACTTGGCCCCACTTCTTTTGGAAACATGTAAAATCAAACTTTTAAAAGGGCTTTTGGGTGACACTCCAATACTAGATTTTTGAAGTGTTTGGATGTAATCAAAATTAAGTTTAAGGAAAACCCAGTTTTTAATAAAACTAAGATTTGTATAAGAATGTGAAAGAAACCTTAGGTCGATAAAGTGGACCAAGTGCCGGTAAAACTTTTACCAACGTTTACTTTTGAAAGGTTGGTAAACATTATGTCAGTAAAACTATCACCAACACTTTTCCTACACACATCAGTGTAGAACTTGTTCGGCGACCCATGTTGAATGTAGTTGAATAAATTGTTACCAACTTTACTGACAGGGATAGTATTAACGACGACCATGTACTCGATGTTTATAGGACATCAGTAAGGTCCCTACTCCCTAGCTCAAATAACATTAACAAATGATCCAATGTATCATCCAACGATGAAATATGTTACATGATATCTAAAAAAAAGATACAATTAAAGTGGTTCGAGAAGATTCTAAGTCCTCAATTCATGGAATACTTAATAGGTGGCTATATGGCTAAGGAACGGAAACTTTCAAATATCAAAAAACGCATTAAAGGAACTCCCATCAACGTAATATTTTGTCAAAAGTTTATGTTTAGGACAACTGGAAATGTGCAAAGAAGTATCTTATCATAATCCAGCCGGTGATTCCATGTTTTTTTAGTACTCAAATAGCATAACTAATTTTCTTGTTTAGCTGAACAAATAGACTCAAATAGTGGTTATGATAATTGATAGAATTATGTCAACAAAATTTTTTAATTAAATATAAAAAAGGGTGCGCTGTTATTATCACTGTCAGGCCTTGGGCTAGGGACCTATGAAAAGGCAGGTCTCTAGTTTGATTCTCATAGGTGTTGTAATTCCACCTTCTTAAGTGGTAGGGTATGACACCTAAATTGAAAAGTGCATTATCGGCTATCGCTATCATTGATGCCCATACACTCATGACCCTTAAGGCAAGAGAAATAAAAGGGCCTTTGGACCTATTTTTTTGGTGGTTGAGTTGTTAACCTCTTACTCACTTGAAACTAAACCTCAAAAAACTTAGATGTATTTGGTGCTTTGGATAATTTTCCTTTTTACTAGAAAGAAAGTTGGGGTTGGCCAGCAATTTGTATCAAGAATGACGTATTATAGGCATTAAATTCTTCATCATCATCATGTTTAAGTCTAAATTACCCAATGTTTCTTTTGGCCAAAATGTAACTTGAATTTCACATTTGTTAGAAGCAAAATGTCGAGCCCAGTGCAAAGATTAGATCTTTTGACAAATTTAACTTGCCAGAAACTACTGGAAGACAAACTTGCGTCCTATTTATTGCTAAAGAATGATATGTACAAACAAAAAATTAGTTACAGGATGTTGTGCATTAAAACCAACAAAGAAAAAATAGTAGAAACAGGCTAGCAAAACCCTATTCCTCATGGGAAAAGATTCAAACTACTAAAAGGCAAACATATCCTGTAAAACACACACACACAAAAGATCCATACATCATGCAAAAGGACTTCGTTGACCGTAGGGCTGCACACGAGCTGAGTCGAGCCCGAGTTTGACCACCTCGAGCTCGACTCAGCTCAAAAAACTAGAACTTGAGCTCAGCTCAAACTGGACTCGAGCTCAAACTTGACTCGTTTAACTTATTTAGGCGTTAACTCATGTAAGCATTAACTCATTCAACTCGTGTAAGCATTAACTCGTATAACTCGTGTAACTTGTGAAACCAGTTTTGGCAATGCTTTATAGAGTACCAGTTTGCGAGTCGAGTCAGTATACATGAGTCAAGTTCCTTAAACTCAAACTCGACTTGCTTATCATGACAAGTATCTTTATAAGCTTTAACTCTGCTCATTTATAAACGAGTCGAGCACGAGCCGAGCTTTTTCGTGCGAATTCAAGTCGAGCTGAGTTGGCTCGGCTCATTGTGCAGCCTTAGTTGACCACCATCATCACAACCATCCAGCTCTCCGATTTTCCAAAGGACTCCTCACTCCTCATTAGCTTGATTCTATGAGGAGTAGCTTGATTCTATGAGGACCTAAGCCAGATAGGTGTCCACCCATTGAGTCATTACCCCCAAAATCTACTATAACCAAAGAAGGTTGAAATTTGAATGGTGGCATCCTGACGCAGAACATAAAACTTAATTAAATTTTGAGAAAACGGTGTTCAAATGTCTAACGATGAGTTTTGCATTGGTAAAGGCCATAAAACATTTGGCTGCTCAGTAGATACAAAAAAATTACTTATGAAAAATGAAAGATGAAAAAACAAATACCCTTTACAAAAAAAAATAGAAACTCATTAATAGTCAGTTTCAAACAAAATTAGCAAGAGAAATTTCCTAGACTTGTTATGCAAAGAAATAGGAATTCATCTCAGTTAGAAAATGGGATCGAAGTGTGTGGTAGTTAGCTTCAGCATACTGTCTCCCTTATGATATAAGCAGGGTTTCTCTAAAATGGAAGTTATAATTGGGGACGTGGTCAGTCCTGATTGCAGAGAACTTTCAATTCTTCTCAGTAATATATCACTTTTGACTGAGTCAATCCCTGGCTCACTTGGATATTCACGTGTTCTTTGCTTCTTATTTTGAAAAATAATACACATTGAACATTTTATCTTGACAATCTTTGTTTGCAGACAAATTGAAAGTACACTACTTAAGAAAATGTTTTTCAGGTCGAATCATTTCTGGGGAAAAAAAAATCAGGATTTTTAGTCAGATTCTGCAGCTCTAGCCGATAATCCCTATAAAAACTTTGTGTTCTTTTGAACTATAATGAAAAAGTGGACTACTTTTGTTTTTATTAAGGATGCCAATGAATCTAATTCAAGTCGGACATACCCTTAATCTGTATCTTTTTTTTTCTTCGCATATTCGTACATTTAGATTCAAATTTGGATTTAATATGAAGAAAGAATATTCAAATTTGGATTTAATATGAATCAAGAAAAATCACATCTAAATCCGAACTTGAACTTAATCGGATTTTATAATTTCAATAAGATATATGAATCCAATTTTATATTCATATTCAAATCTAAATCTAAAATTTGAATCAAATCTGACTGATTCTCAAAATGTATGGATATATGATATTGATTTAAAATTAAATTCGTTCAAAATTTAAATATAAATCTGATCATATCAGAATCTACATTCAAATCCAATCAAATGTCACATCTTAAAACTAAATATTTTTAATATTAATTTTTTTCCACCAAATTTTTGGGAACCGTTTGGTTCAATATCGGGCCCAAACTAATGTCAATAATGAACTAAGCCCCGACGCGTTAAACCCTACCACGAGCCAATATGCATGGTCCTCCTTCCGTGGCAACGGTCAACAACGGCCACGTTTGCTAGGTAAGCATCCGAAAAGCCTCCTGAGTCATCAAATTATCAGCTCCATGCAACCACGTGCCACTGTTCACCACTCTCCTCTACACACTTCTCCTGAACGTAAAGCGCCTTTTCCTCCGGTTCCTGCTGTCTCTTCTCCTCCGCCTCCTGGTGTCTCTTCTCCTCTTCCTATATCAATACCTCTTCTCCTTCATCCTTTCTCATTCTCTTCCTCTTGACTCTTCTCTTTCGAATACCACCAATTCTCATTTGCATCGTCGTACCGAAGACTCGAGCTCTTCGTCGAGACAGTCATGGCCTCCATGCAAGAACAGAAAGACAGGGAAGCAGCAGAAGTAGCAAGACAGCCTGCGGAGGAGCTAGAGAGGAGCGCCGACGAAGCTGCGGTGGCGCGGCGAGCGCAGGAAGAACTGGCCAAAGAGCCCGCACATCGGCCTACCGGCATACTTGGAGCCATTCAGGGGGGCACGGCCTCTATACTGAAGGCGGTGACTGGAAAGGCTCAGGAAACCACCGAGAAGGCGAAGGAGACCAAGGACGCAACGGCGGAGAAGGCGTCCGAGTACGCGGACTCCGCTGCCCAGAAGGCCAAAGAGACGAAGGACGCGACGGCGGAGAAGGCGAGGGAGTACACAGACGCTGCTGCTCAGAAGGCAAAGGATGCCAAGGATAGCGCCCTGGAGAAGGGGAGGGAGGTGAAGGATTCCACAGCGCAGAAAATGGAGGAGTACCGAGAGACGGCCAAGGAAAAGGCTGGAGAGACGAAGGATGCTGTCGCCGGTAAGATAGGAGCTTACAAGGATACGGCGGCGGAGAAAGCGAGGGAGACGAAGGATGCTGCGGCAGGGAAGATGGAAGAATACAAACAGAGGATGGGAGAGACGAAGAACGCAGCGTCGGAGAAGGTGCGAGAGTCGAAGGACGCAACGGCGGAGAAGGCGCGAGAGTACAAGGACACCGCTGCTCAGAAGGCGCAGGAGTACAAGGATGCCGCTATCGGGACGAAAGAAGAAGCTAAAGAGAAGACGTCCGAAACTGCAGAAGCAGCCAAGGCAAAACACAGACTCTCTCTCTCTCTCTCTCTCTCTCTCTCTCTCTCTCTCTCTTTCTCTACAGTGCACCAAGAAGGAAATCCTTGTTTAATCTCAATATTCGTTCGCAGGAAAGAGTCAAGAACACGCATGAAAGGACGAGGCAGAAGATGGAACAACTCAAAATAACAGGCAAGGAATCACAGGAGGAGATGGAACGGGACAGACAGAAGGGCAGGGAAGCTGCCAAGGAAGCAGAGGAGGAGATGGGTCGCAGGACTCACGAGCTCAAGGAAGGCGCTGAAGAGAGGTACGTTTTGTGCTCCAACTCTACTTCTTCCTCTTGATTCACTATTACGTTCTATGGTTTTCTCTCTTGAGTTTGGAGTTATTCGTGGACCATCCAGAACTGCGGAGGCTAAAGGCTCAATATTTAGCGCGATTGGAGGCGTTGCAGGAGCCATCAAGGAGAAGCTAACCGGTGGAAAGGAGGAAGCTGGTCAGGTCGGGAAGCGCGGCGACGAGGGAGAGGACGCTGCCGTGGCAGCAAAGCCGGATCAGCTGCGACCGGAGCATGTACATGGGGAAGTACAGGAGGTGGCTGTGGTGGAGAAGGGTGGTGCCGGTGAAGGATTGGTTCATGCCATCGTCGAAGCTGCTAGAGATGCAGTTGGTGGCGAGAAGACCACTGAGGAGAAGGTCCCTAAGATGTGACCTAGCTCCCCTCTCTCTCTCTCTATCTCCCTCTATCTCGCTTCCTGGAGAAGAGGCTGTGTGTGCATAGTGTTTGTTTCTTGTAGAAGAGTTTTATGATGTGCTACTTCTTGTGGTGATTCCTCTTTGTATTTTGGCATGCCCTCTTGACGACCTAAAATTTCGCTGGCGGTAATTCAGCCGGTTTATGAAGAGCTTAAGCTTGAAGGAGAATTCATATGAAAGATTGGTACAAAGCAACTTAATAAGGAAAACTGTGGCATTCAAGGCGCTGACCAGGAATCTCTCAGTCTGTCTGGTCAAACAAAGGAGTAGCTATAAAAAGACATGTACAGGATCGGTTGATGCTTAATTTTCGCATAATCTGGGTAAGTATGCTTGGCATAATTCCCGGTCAACAGACCTTAAAATATAGCAGAGATGCATACAGCATGTGAGAGGGTTGATGCATTTATGATGCGGTGTCTAGCACCTGGTTCATCTGAATTGCATGCATTTAAGTACAATACTTTATCGTTTACCACCATGAGTTAAAATGTGACGCTTCTTGCTAAAACTTGTGCCAGCATAATCCAGGAATCATAATTCGTATTCACCATTCTGTTTATTGCTCTAAGCTATGATGAACCAGCAGAATGCACAAATAATTGCAGCACCTTCCACTTCCTTTATTAATCCCTTTGAACCATGACCTCGTATTACGAATTACGATTAAAACTTACCTTGTTATTTATCTGCAACTGGCGGCTATCCAATCTTCTGGTGGCCACATTCATAACCAATTATTCTGCTTTTCAAATTTATTCATATATTTTGTCTCACGTGTCCAAAGCACTAGCAGAATAATGCGAGGGACAAATTTCACAATGTGACGATAAGCAACATAAAGAAAAAAAAAACAAGGTCGAGAAAAGACAGCGAAATCCATCGATTCTAACCTTGTTATATGTACAAAAGAAGTTTATTCTGCCGTAGTACAGCAACCAGGATACAAATGACTTGCATTCACCATGTGCACGAGGATATAATTACTTTATCATGTAATGTTTAAACGATAAAAGCAAGGACAGTTAATGACCGTGGACTTCCATGCCATTGTACTCGAAAGGGGTCAGACCTTGCAATGCACAAGGGCATCCTTACAATGCTTATACTGCACATGCAAACAATAAAAATATTTCAAGACTGTCTTGGTAGTTCAGCCTTTAGAAACTGGATGTGCTTTCTAACAAACTACTTGCAAAAGGGGGATCACAGGAAGAGCCACCCTTTGCATGGTTCATGCCCTCAGACGGATGGAGACATAGAGCCCGGGCAGAAGAAGCTTTACATCCATGCTTCTAATGTCCAATTGGCATTTGCCTGACCTATGCATGGTGGCCATAGCATAAATAACAGAAATAGTTGGTGGCGTAATCGTCGCTCAAAATACAAGAGAAGGCAAAATTTTGATTAAAAATGACGCTGCTTTGGGCATTTCAAGCAAGGACCACTCTTCAATTGGATATAAAAGTCCACTTGGGGTACACACCTGTTCACTTCACCCTTGCCCCTACCCTCGGTTGATATTTGTGGGAATCGAAGTGGCAACACAGTTAGCATCCCCATCAGTTAGCATCCTCATCAGCCGGACCAGCCACACTATTACTGTAGTCCTTGATGGGAACAAGAACACCATCAACTAAGCCACACTATTACTGTAGTCCTTGATGGGAACAAGAACACCATCAACTAAGCCACACTATTACTGTAGTCCTTGATGGGAACAAGAACACCATCAACTAAGCTGAAAAAGTAAGCTTTGGCCGAGAGAATAGTGAAACTGAGAGCAGAAAATTATTGGTTTGGCTTGACAAATACTGACCTTACATTTGTTTGTTGCAGATAAGGTAAATGAGTGTCAGCTAAAGTCACCCAGCTATCATGAACAAGCTGGTCATACATTGAAGGAGAGAGGATATACCTTAGGGTTGTTAAAGAAAGGTAAGATGCGGTTGAATCAGGTCCTAACTACAGGTCAGATAGAAATGGTTTTGGTCTTTCTCTATATAAATGGTTTTGGTCCGTCCCATTATAGGTCGTTTGGCAGTAGAGACACATTATTGTAAGTGACCCATGAATTTCTAATGTCCTGTCCCAAAAATTTTTAGGGCAGATTTATGAGACATTTACAAAGTGTTGTCAAACAACCTTATGAGTTCAAGTCCTATACGTGCAACCTGATTGGATCCCAAGCAAACAATTTCCCTGATTTTGGTATATGTCCCGTTCATATTTAGCAAAATTCAAATGAATCAGGTCTTATACAAAAGTGTTATCTTGCCTTCCGCGCAGAATATCGGCAAAGTGATGGATAAAGAGATAGATGGTTGAAGAAGACGAAGAACAAGCAAGAGGGCTAACTGAGCTCCATTAATTGTGAAACAACTGCCTTCCATGCACAACATGAGCAAAGTACATGATAAAAGAAAAGGAACTAAGGAAGTAGCATGAGAAAAAAATTATGAAAAGGGACCGTTACTGACGATATGAGATTCTTTGCCAGCCTAACTCAAACTCTTCTTGCCGTATCACAGATCAGGAGTTTTCACTAACACCTCTTGAGAAAGAGGAGGTGATGAAAGCAACTGCTGCTGCTTGGTCATGCTTCATCAATGTCCCATATTTGAGATCGAAAACAATAGAGGCAGCTCTATTCCCATCCTTAGTTTCCTGCATTGCATGACATATTCCAGAGGGACTGAAATCGATCCATCTAGGTGTTCAGAGAGACCTTGACACTTAACCAATAAAATAATTTGCATTTTCCGGTCAAGAAATTTGAGGTAAATTTTTCATAAACTAGTTGTCCCAGAAAATTGGAGGAGATAACAGATTGAGAATAGAGATCCATGTGACAAAACAAGAGGATAAAAGTAGTGGAAGAATAAGAATTAAGAGGACAGAAGAAAAGAAATGAATTTTTTCGGAAGGAAAAATTGAAAAATAAGCAGCTTTGAATATAGAACAACCAGAATTCTTCTTGCTGAAATATTACTTCTCTTCTCTCCTTTGGCTACACATACATACACACATATACAGAAATATATATAATATTATGTATATATATGTATATTCTCCCTCTTTTTTGGTCATTGTTCATTCCCTTTTTTAGTGAAAGCGGGATTAAATATCAAATTGAGAGATTCTGTTGTTTACTGAAACTGCACGAATTTGAGCAACCCAAGCCACAGGCAATATTATGTAGAACAGATAGAACATCTTTGATGTCATGAAAACTGGTTCATTTGATGAGAGACAGATATGGGATGCTGGACAAAATTGAATCGTATGAGTAAAGGATGATGGTATGACCCAGAACAGAATCAGTGAAACAGGATAAATAAGATATTGCTGGACAGAATAGAAGAGAACACAATGGAGAAAAGTAAGGAGGGGTAGGAAGAATAAGTGAGATGAGGAAATAATTGACACAGGAATACTCAAATTATGAATAAGTGACATTAAAAAAACATTATGGCCAGGAAATAGAATAAAGCAAACACATTTAAGGAGCAAAAGGAGAGAGGAAACAAATGAAGGAAAGGCAAACAGAGATATTCAGAAGCAGAAGAGATCTCTTGGAACACAATTTTCGGAAAAAACAGTCCTAGGATCAGATCCATTTTATACCATGACAGAAATCTCCCAAAACGCTTTACATCAAGAAAGAATAAAGAAAATAAGGGGAAAAACTGCAAAAGATCAAAAGTCACAACGATATGTGGTAGCAATTGTTCTATTGATAATAAAAGGGGATCACCCTAATTGACAAAGTACGACGAGAAAAATTGGGTGTTTATATAGTATAATAGTATGTATATATACAACATATTGTTTGGATTGGACATGCTCAGATCCAAAACAATAAAATAAATAACATATACAACTCCTAAATAGAAACCTTTCACATCATTGTTTATCTTATTAGTTGTTTGGCCATGTCAGTACTAGCAGACAAATCTTCTTATTTCACTCTACTTAGCTTCATATCCAGCTCTGAAATAGTAAAATAATGATATATACATCTCTCTTAAAAAAATCTTTTCACACTAACCATTTGTCCATTGACTATTTTAGCGCATAAGTCTCCCGACTTCACTCTTTGTAGACAACATCCTGATCATAATGAATTGTATACTTTTGGTTTATGTGTTATGTCCACACTAACACATCTAGACAGTTGTGAAGTGCATATTGATTGGATATGCAGACAAGCATAAGAGATACTATGCTAGATCCTATTGCAAGAATATGATTCTAGAAACATTGTGCTTTGAATCTTTTGACGAACAAGATTTTAGCGACATAATATCATTATAACAAAAAACCTTCCCGCAACATTGAGGTCTATGATCCTTGTTTTCCGGTGCAAATTAAGACTGTCAGCATTTTTGCCAATTCTTTAACTTAAAGGGAGGGTTGCAAGAACATAACCATTGCACATATGCCTGCCATAGTACAATGGTTTCCAGGACAAGTCTATGTTTGAAGAGAAAATGATCCTACATGAGATATCTAAGAACCTAGGACAAGTTACCCTATAAGGAGATGAGACAGAGTTCATCATCCAATCCAACGGTGGGTTAATTATACAGTTTTTTTTCATGAACTTTTTAATTGTTTATGTCTCAGGTTGCTAACAGGATGAACTCGTTGCCTTCAATAAATGGATAGACTTCGTGAACAAGGAAATAAGACTTCCCATGAATGTCAGACCAGGGAGGTGGTGCCTACACCTAAGGAAAAAATGTTGTATGATGCAAGTGATATTATAAGATCAAATATAAACCTGAAAGAATCATTGACAGATAAAGTAGGGCCTGTGGTGCGTGCTAACGCAACAATATGGGAAACACTGCAATGAGACTTCCAGTCCCATGGACAATAGGGGAACAGTTTGCATTATTATGTCATTGGCAATAGATCACTCAATGAGGTGTCAAAAATATCTTCCCATATAGAGATCTGAAATAATTATACAAGGAACAACCTCCTGGATATGCCAAACAAGACCCCAATGCCCGAGTATACAAACTAAGAAAAATTCATCTACTTGATTGAAGTTAAGGGTGGACACCGAAACGGGTAGCCAATGGGTACCCTGTACTCAGCCCGACTCAACACAATAAATTATTTTTTTATTATAAAATATAATATATATATATATATATATTATAATCAGGTCAGGCTAAAGGTCCAGGTTGCAGGCTGGGCAGGCTGTGGGCATGGGCTGCAGCCAGCCTGAGCCTGACTTCTTATTCTGGTTCAATCGGGCGGACCCGACCCCAGCCCTAACTGAAGTGAGAATCTCATTCTTGGTTAGAAACCTTTTCCCTCCAGCTTAAAAAAATATGGAGTTTTCGCAGGTGCCTTCTTGCCCATTTTCTTTTCATTTTTAAGAAAGAGAATATCACTACTTCACTATTCATATACGTTGACAAATTTATTATTATAGGCAACTTAGACAACCATCTACGAACACTCAAAGAATTATGATGCACACTTTCAAGATAAAAGATCCTAAAGAATTTAGACATTTTCTTGAGGTTAAATTGGACAGACAAGGATATGTTGACTCTTTTGCAACATAAGTAAACTCTTGATTTATTGAATAGGGTAGAAAGGACAAATTGTAAGCCTACAAATACACCTGGTATTCCATAGTAAAGGCTCAACACTAAAAATGGAAACATGCACCATAGCTGGCAAACCTATGACTCAGATCGGCTGCAGATTGCGTCACCGGGTCAGAGAGTTGCCTTTCCTCTAGCTCTAGAATAGGACATTATATAGACTGGATTTGAAGGATCAGTCATCTTAAAAGTAAGTTTCACTTCTTGTCCCAAATATTCACTTGTGACATACCATATCCGATGGTGTTTTTCCAAAATCAAAACTTTGTTGTTCAGCATCTTGGACCAACCATCTCTTAGAAGGTGTCAGTCGAAAGATCATCAATTCCTAATGAAATGGATAGTTGACTCCCTGGTTCTCCAATGGATTAACCCGCAATAATACCTACTGTTCCTCCCAATTCAACCAGGTCACCATGAGTGGGACTTCGACCATAACATATTCGACAGATCCAAGATGCACTTTGGCAAGTGAAGGGCTAGGTTAGGTCATAAATTTTTATAGTAAATTTTCTAAAAATATAATAAAAAGGAAAGTATGGCGGGATTTTATGTTAGAATTTTTTTATCAACTAAAGCTGAATAACATGTAATATGAGTATTTGTTGTTTATTTAGTAAAGTTTGTGATAGTTCACAATTCCAAAAGTAACAAACTTCAGTATTCAGAAATGCACAACAAAAAAGCACATGTAATTAGTTGAGATCCCAGCTGATTCAGTGGGCCTTGACTCGTGACCCAGTAAATGGATGATCCTAGCTGACTCGAGCAACTCATGATTCGGATGGGCAAGTTTGCTAACTATGGCCTGTGTGATGAGCCGCCCAAATACTAAAACATTGTTAGAGTGCTTCAATATCTTAAATTGTTTATTATGTTAAACAAGCATCCAAATTTATGCATGTGTCAAGGGTAAGCGGTGTCGATGTTGTCAAAAAAATTCAGGATACTAAAAGCAACCATTGGTGATAAACAAACCTAGAATGATGATGGAGGGCATGATATCAATGGTTATAAACATGTAGATTATGTTAGAGCCAGATGAGAGGAGATCTGCTTCTAAGTATTGAATATTTGTGGGACACAATTTTGTATCATGGAGTAGTAAAAAACAAAGTAACTACAACAAGAGCAAGTACAGAAGCTGAATACACGTCCATGGCAATATAGACAGAGAAAAATGAAGCTACATGAGTTAAACATTTACAAGGTGGTTTAGGAGAAGTTTCATGATGCCTGCAATTGTGTGACAATTGGAGTGTTGTTGATATCATTCTCAATCCAATTTGTTGTAGCTGCATAAAATATGTCAAAATAGATGAACACTACATTAGATAAAATGTTGAAGACAAATCGAGCCATTCATAGAAAATCAAGTTACTCGTTTATTTACCGAAGGCCTAAGAAAGGCATTAATTTGGCTATTAGAGAATGAGTTGTCCATACTGAAGCATGTATAACTTTAGGAGGGTGATAAGCTATAGTTGGATCCAATGTGTTTTGGATCTGGAGAAAGCTTGCGTAGATTCAAACATATCTAATATTTTAGCACACTTGATGAACATGAGCTAAATTACAATATTATATATTGTCTTATATCCAAAGGAGTTAAAGTTAAAAATAGTTATTAAAGTCGTAAAATAAATCTGAAACGCATAACATATATTAGAAATACTAAAAATGCAAAAATATCATTAAAAAATAGTTTCACGTTCACAATTTTTTCCAAACATTGCCATTCCCCCCCCCCCCCCCCNCCCTTCCCCCCCCCCCCCCCCAACGTTTTGATAAAGACAGAGACGTGTGACAATGTTTAGAACATAAAACATGCCCATAATCATTTATTATCCTACTTGTTATTGGGCTTGCCTCTAGAGATTCTTTAGTTGCCTTCATTAATCCAATCATTCCTTCCAAGCAATGCCATCAGATGGAGTTGCAGTAGTGACTACAGTTGCCACAAATACATGGAATAAAGCAATCTGATGTATCCTGAATTTGACCCTTAACTTGCTTTAGGGGTTATAACAAATAGCTGAGATTATGGCAATTGGTTAAAGCCTCAATAGCTTAGCGCCAGGCAGCGCCTAGGCAGGACTAGGCACCTAGGCAAAAAAGGCGACCTTTTGTTTTTGGTTTTTTTAGTTATGTTAAGTTGTTAACCATTATATAATAAAATAATGTACTTACTGACTGAACTGTAAGTTTCTATTCCAAGTAAAACTTGAAAACTGTTCTGTGCTGTTCCAATTAAATGATTATACTTTGTACGTAAAGCCAAAAAAATATGAAAAACTGTTCTGTTCCTGTTTACATGACAGATTAACAGTACATTTCCAGCTTGTTTACATACAGGAAAACTGTGCTGTTCTGTTCTAGCTACTGCGTTAGTTTGATACACAAAAGAAAGTCATTCTTGTTCACATACTGAACAATGCTTGCATTTCTTATAGACTATTTCAGTTATAGACCTTATAGACTATTTCACTTGAATCATTTCAAACAAAAATCATATCAAATCAGTACATGTAATATACATTACAAGTTTGCAGCAGATTGTACATATAACGTATAACATACATATGACACACAAAACCCTCATAAATGAAAAAATAAATCTGTATTTAGGTTGCAAAATGAGATCTGCATGTATTTCTCTGATTACTAGACATGCATTAAACAAGAGAAAATGGTGGTCTTTTTACCATAAACCTAGGTTTTAACATGGGTAAGAAGGTGGGAATAGGTTCCACAAAATATGTTTTATAGCACATAAGATATATACAGAAATTCATTGGTTTTATAGAATATGTACTTAACGTATGGCTGGAACTTCCACTTGGATGAGTTGATATAGAATAAGTAATGAACGTACAGCAAACTGTACGTAAAGAATATAAATTATATAACGCAACTGCATATAATATAAGTATATACAGTATAACAGTGTATAATAAATTACAGGACTTAACTTGAAGGGAAGGTGACTTTTCACCTTCCCATGAACTAGCCGTGCTAGTGCCTCTTCCAGCTTAGGCGCACCCAGGCACCAGTCTAACACCGTCGCCTAAGTGATGGACTTAGGCGACGGGTGTGGATTCACTATGGACTAGTCCACGCTAGGCGACGGGTGTGGATTCACTATGGACTAGTCCACGCTATAACAACTAAGCTCAATAGCTGCTTCATATGTGGAATCTTCGTCTAAATCAAGGCTTGAAAACTTACTAGCTTTGATATAATGTTCTTAGTGCCTTTGTGCACTTTGAGTGAATCTTTTGGGCTTCTTGTATTATGAGTTCTTTGTGCGTGTGTATGTGTGTGTGTGTTGCCTCCTATTGGTATCAGAGCTACATCTTCCATCTGTCTGATTGAATCCATTTGAAGATGAGTTACTGCCTTGAGAAACATGCTGGTGAAGTCTCTTTGGTGGTCAACCTTCAGGTTTCTTCCTGTAAGAATCTTGATATGAACACGTCTCTCCGTCTGTAAATCTGTAATTAGAGAAGAAACAGCCAAGAGGGGACGATGGAGAAGGAGAGAAAACAGTCGGCCTCAATAGAGCAGCCACTGTGTTAGATTGTCATTAACTAGTATAACCCTAATTAGGGTACAACAGATTTGTACAATAAAGAATAAAAAATTACAAGA